>OY992540.1:19809861-20095061 GCA_963921195.1 Pegoplata infirma
TTTTCATGAAATTTAAACCAAAGATAGAACTAACCGAGTACTTACTACTCTCAAAAAAATAAACTGGTAAAACGCCTGGTAAAATGCCTTATAATCCCGTTCTACCAATATTTAACAATATTCCTTGTTTTTTCACAAAAAATCTTGTACTTTGCTCAATCGAGAACTACAGTTTTATTGGTAATTTTACAAATTTATTTTCGTAATTGTTTTCCACCATTTTGAAAGGTTATTTTACTAAAAAAACTGTAATTTTACAACAAAGTTTTTATTACGAGGATTCAAGTTGAATTACAAAAAACAGTTATTTTACAAAAATAATGTTATACGAGGATTTATGTTGTTTAACAAAAAAAACTATTTTTTTTTTTGTAATTCATTTTTTTTATTGAAAAATATTTTAAAAAAAGTTGACAAAATTTTGAAAAATTGATTACGAGGACTCTAGTTAATTTACAAAAAAACAGTTATTTTACAAAAATGATTTTATTAAGAGAATTTATGTTGTTTAACAAAAAAAATGTAAATTTACCATCTTGGTTTGTAAATTTACCATTTTTTAAATATATTTACCATTTTTTCTTGTTAGTTTAACATTTTATTTTTTTTTTATTTTTCCGGTTTTATAACAATATTTTTACCAATAAAATTGGTTATTTTACCAATTTATGGCGCATTCAAAATTACGAAGAAATCCTCGTAATTTTACGAGAATTTTACCTACGTCATATTTTACGAGAATAGCCTCGTAAAATCATGAGATTTTTTGGTAACTTTACAAAGTTTTTTTTTTTTGAGTGTATTTGCCAAATTAGAGCGTGATCGGACAAATGGGCGTAAAATGCCATGCTTTTTTGCCTATGGGCGGAGAGGTGGGCAAAATCTAATTTTTACATTGCACCACTAATGACATCTATATATAAAAAAACGGATGGACCGATTTTGATGAAATTTAAACCAACGATAGTACTAACCGAGTTACAACTATTTGCCAAATTAGAGCGTGATCGGAAAAATGGCCGTAAAATGCCATTCCCCTTTGATTTTAGTTAAATTTTCATCACTGGTAGTGTTAACCGAGTGCGGAACTATGATCGGAAAAATGGCCGTAAAATGCCATTCCCTTTTGATTTTAGTTAAATTTTCATCACTGATAGTGTTAACCGAGTGCGGAACTATGTTAAACTACGATTGGAAAAAGGGGCGTAAAATGCCACGCCCCTTTCTACTATACTGGACGTTGTTTGCCTGTTTCGCAATCACACAAAAACAGCTGAACCGATTCTCACTTGCTAACCAAGTGCATTTGTAGGCCATATAAGATCGTTATTGGAAAAAGGGATCAAAATTGCAACGCCCTTTGTACTATACTGAACACGATTGAACAAAGAGGCGGTTATTGCCACACCCCTTTGTTTTATACTGAACGTTATATCTGCCTGTTTTAAAATCACGCAAAAACGGATAAGCAGAATCTGTCACTAATGATAGAACTAACCGCGAGGGAACTGTAGGTCATATTTAGAGCGCTATTCGGCAAAGGGGTATAAAATGTCACTCCCGTTTTTCATAAATAAATAGTTATTTCCTCCTCTTTCGCAATCACAAAAAAACGGCAAAACTGATGTCAATGAAATTTGCAGCACAGATAGTACTAATCGAGGATGCAGCTGGGAACTTTAGACTATCACGATTCGATAAAAATGCGTTAAATGACACGCTCCTTTGTATTATACTTAACGTTATGTCTGTCTGTTTCGAAATCACGCAAAAACGGCTGAACCGATTTTGTTGAGATTTCTCTATAGATAGTGCTAACCGAGGGTGGAACCAAACTTTACTAGCTGCGTATCATATGATTTTTTTGTAATACACTCAAAATAATAACTCTGTTAAATTACAGAAAAGCTCTGCTAATTTAACAGAGTACACCATACTTTTCCATCTGACAACATTTCTTGGTAATTTTACAAAAAAACTCTGTAAAATGATTTTGACAGAAAAAAACAGTTAATTTACAGAGTTTATAGTAAAATACTGGTTAAATATGACAGCTTTTTTACAGAGAAAACTTTGTAATTTTACTACAAAAGGATTTGGACAAAAAAAAACTGTTAATTTACAGAGTTTCTAGTAAGATATTGGATAAATAAACCACCATTTAGCAAAGAAATCTATGTAAATTTACATATATTTGTAAAATACATTTGATGCAAAAAAAAAATTACAGAAAAACTCTGTAGATTTACAGAGTTTAGTTAAATGCATGTTATTTTGTAAAATTTTTATAAGATTTCTGAAAAAAAAATTTTGCTAACTTTTTTTGCTACTTTTTCAACTTTTTCTCAAAAAAAAAAAAAATTTACATATAAAATTTGAAAACTACTCAGAACAGAAAACTTTTTGGTTATAAAAAAATATGAAGTATATTGCTTAGATCTGTATTTTAGCAGAAAACTCTGTTAATTATCTGTAAAATTTAGATTACAAAGTAAAAAGTAATATAACAGAGGAAACTTTGTTTTTTTGTCACAACATAATACAAAGTATTTTCTTTAAATCTGTATTTTGACAGAAAACTCTGTCAAATATCTGTTGAATTGAGATTACAGTCATTTTACAGAGTATTTTACAGAGTTATTATTATGAGTGTATGTAAATTTACATATATTTGTAAAATGCATTTGATGTAAAAAAATTTACAGAAAAAACTCTGTAAATTTACAGAGTTTAGTTAAATGCATGTTATTTTGTAAAATTTTTATAAGATTTCTGAAAAAAAAAATTTTGCTAACTTTTTTTGCTACTTTTTCAACTTTTTCTCAAAAAAAAAAAAAAATTTACATATAAAATTTGAAAACTACTCAGAACAGAAAACTTTTTGGCTATAAAAAAATATGAAGTATATTGCTTAGATCTGTATTTTAGCAGAAAACTCTGTTAATTATCTGTAAAATTAAGATTACAAAGTAAAAAGTAATATAACAGAGAAAACTTTGTTTTTTTTTTGTCACAACACAATACAAAGTATTTTCTTTAAATCTGTATTTCGACAGAAAACTCTGTCAAATATCTGTTGAATTGAGATTACAGTCATTTTACAGAGTATTTTACAGAGTTATTATTTTGAGTGTATGAAAAAAAAAATGGTGCAAGACTGGGGGAAAAATGTTTTTTTTATAATTCCTTATTTTAGTTCTTTCAATGTAAATATCAAAAAACAAATTCTAAAAAAATAAGGTTTTTGCTTATATTAATGAAACATTTCATAAATACTATTGAACCTTTTCATAAATATGGATAAACTTGTCATTAAAGTTCGACCAATGTAACTGGTTTATAAATATGACGAAAGGTTTTTTAAATACAAAGAATCATTTCATAAAAATAATAATATTTTTTTTTAAGTATTTCAGGAAACATTTCATGGTATTATGAAAGATTTCATAAATACTATGAAATAGTTTTATAAATATGATCACAAATTAAGCAAAAAATAAATGAAATCTATGAAATGCTTCATAGTATGTATGAGACATTTCATAATAATAATAATAATCAAGAGTTGCATAAAAGTTCATTAAATTTTATTTTTATATTTATGAAACTTTTCATAATGAAATATTTCATAAATATTGACCTTATGAACAATTATGAAACTGCTTCATTGTATTTCTGAAACTGTTACATTGGACGAACTTTAATGAAGATTTTCATTATATTTATGATAGCTTTTATAAATACAATGAAGCTTTTTCTTTGTTTGCAGTAGGGGGTTTAAAAAATTGGAAATTTTTAAATGCTAATAAATGAGTCGCGATTGTAGCACGGTACTTTTGAAGGTCAAAATGTACCAAAAATATTACAATTGTACCAACTTTAACATCCATGATTCAGGTATAACAAACAGCAGCTCCTAGAAAATAAAAAATAAAATATATAAAAAGTGTAAGAAGATGAAATATATTTTTTTAAATTTTTTTTAACAATACCAGCGGAATGATTGCTTGTGTTAATATACAGTGTACTTAGAGTTTTGCAAAGATGCTAGACTATATTTTATTAGCTATTCCAAAAGGTAGATAATAAACAGGGATGGAAAATAAATTATTAAAAATTAGTACAAGAACTCAAGAAAAATTATTAAGTTTTATTTTAAAATTATTCCCATCCTTGGGGTTATTAGGATCAAACTGCAGATTTTTTTTTTTTTTTCAAATCCCAAACATAAGAAACCGTTATTTTTATCTGTGTCGGGTTCAGATTTGAGACTATGAATTCAGAAGTTTATGTTACGGTTTGAACTCGAAAAGAAACTCTATATATCATCGACAGTGTCCTCAAGATCCTTTCTTCTAGTAGTAACAACCTCAAGTGCATTTTAAATATGATTTTTCATCAAATCATTTGTTAAACAATTCAAAATTCTAGTTGTCTAGATTATCCTCATTTTTTTTTTTAATACTTCTACATTTTTTTGGTTTAAAAACGAAATTTTAATAGCATCGATTAACTCTGCGAGCATAAAATACTGAAATAAAATTTAATGAATTGTTGTACAACATTAAACTTTTATCTGCTTAAATTAAAAGTGAATGGAGGTGTAGGTGGTAAGCTAACGACATACAGACAGACGGACGGACAGACAGACACACTATGTATAAAACATCAAGAGTTTGTTGTAGTTTTATTTGTTCAGTGTTATTATTGCAACAATGACACGAAACACATTCTATCAACTACGATGACTACTACTGTTTGCAAAAACTACAATAAAAAAAAATAAAACACATAAAATTAGGGTTTCCCAATTGAAGTTATTAGATTGTGAAAGGATTAAATTATTGAAAATTCCAAGTTGCCACGAAAGAAATTCTATATTTTTATATAGATGCAGTTAATATTACGCATGAAAATTAAAAGTACGCATGTAATATCTTTATCCAACAAAAAGTACCAAAATAGTACTTTTTGATAATTTATTTTTTTTGACAAAAGTTGCTAAAATATAACTTTTCTATAACCAACAGAAACAAAAAAGTTCATTATCGATTTCTATACCGAAAAATTTGGGTCCATCCCATAGCAACACATTTTTTTCTCTTTGGTACTTTTGGTACTCTTTGGTACTTTTTAATAAAAAGTACCAAAATATCCTCTTTTTATCATAAGTAACAAAATATAACTTTGCAATTAAAAAATTCATAATATTACTTTTTAATAAAAAGTATCAAAATATCCATTTTTTGAATAAGTACCAAAATATAACGTTGCAATAAAGATATTACTTTTTAATAAAAAGTACCAAAGTAGTAATTTTTATAAAAAGTACAAAATTTGTATTTTTTCACAAAAAGTACAAAATTAGAACTTTTTTACAAAAAGTACAAAATTAGTTCTTTTTATACAAAAGTACAAAATTAGTACTTTTTTTATAAAAAATACAAAATTAGTACTTTTTACAAAAAGTACTTTTAAATAAAAGAAATTTCCAATACTTATTCAAACATCTTCTTTGGAACTTATGTTGATTTAACTATAATCATAAGAAAAGTGATAGGAAAAGAAATTCATTAAATTTTGTAGCATCAATCATAGAATTACTAAAAAGTACTGAATTAGTACTTTTTGATATAAAACAAGTAAGAGAGTTAAATTCGGCTGTGCCGAATCTTTTATACCCTCCAACATTGGGGGGGGGGGGCAATTTCCTCTCGAATATGTGTTTAAAAAAATAAGATGCTTTTTGCACAAAAGAAATACAACTTTATCATGATTTGCAAAAAATGTTTTATTCCACGCCCATTGGGAGGGGGGGGGGGGGTAGGACCGAAAAAAATTACATATTCTAATTCTCTGGTCCAAGTGCAGGACTTTGAACTTCTTGTAGCATAAAAATGTTGCATTTGCCCCCTGTTCCGATTTTGCTAATTTATGAACTTAAACTGCCTATTAACATAAGACATATTTGTGCCAAATGTCGGGAGTCTAGCTCTAATATTTTGGACTGCATTGTGTTAACTACAGACGGACGGACATCGCTAGAATGTCTTAGAATCGATCACTGATCATAAATATATATACTTAATGGGGTCCTAGACCGATATTTTGATGCGTTACACACGGAATGACAAAGTGAGTATATCCCCATACTGTTGTTGGAGGGTATAAAAATATCAAATTTTTGATATAAGTTGCCGAACTTGAACTTTTAAATAAAAAGTACCAAAATATTTTTTAATAATATATAAAAAAAAACTAAATTAATACTTTGCATTAAAAAAAGATTTACTTACAAAAAAGTACAAATAATGTATTTTTTATAACAAGTACGAAAATAGAAGTTTTTATAAAAAAAAAAACAAAAATTAGTACTTTTTTATAAAAAAGTACCAAAAAAGTGTTTTTTTTTTTAAGTACTAAATCAGTATTTTTTAATAAAAAGTACCAAATAAGTACTCTTTTATAAAAAGTACCAAATCAGTACTTTTTTATAAATAGTACCAAAATAGTATTTTTTACAAAAAGTACATAATCAGTGCAAAAAAGTACTTTTAAAACGAAGTAATTTTTTTAAGTACCAAATAAAGAATTGCCCACTTATAATCTGGATGACTTAAATATGTACGTACTTATTTAAAAAATAGTACTTTTTGAGAATTTTTAATAAAAAGTAACAAAATATAACTTTTTGTTTCTTTTTTAGACGTTTAAATAAAGAGTAATAAAATAGCACCATTTTGGTGCTTTTTAATAAAAACACCAAAATATCGCCTTTGAATAATAAGTACCAAAATCGTACTTTGCAATAAAAAATTCAAAGATTTGCAATTTTTATAAAAAGTACAAAATTTGTAATTTTTTATAAAAAGTGCCCCAGATAAAATGGGACAATCCATAAGAAAAGTATTTTTTTTACTAATTTTTAATAAAAGTATAAAATAGTACTTTTTGGTAAAAAGTACTAAATAGAACTATTTGGTTCTATTTTTGATATTTTTTTTTAATAAAGAGCAATAAAATAGCACTTTTTGGTACTTTTAATAAAAAGTATCAAAATATAACTTTTTAATAATAAAATCTAAAATAATATTTTACAATAATAAATTTAAAAAAAAGTACAAAAATTGTAATTTCTATAAAAAGTACAAAAATTTTAGTTTAAAAAAAAATACAAAATTTTTACTTTTTTTATAAAAAGTACCAAATCAGTATTTTTTTTTATGAAAAATACCGACTTAGTACTTTTTTATAGAAAGTTCGAAATAAGTACTTTTTCATAGAAACTAGTACTTTTTTATAAAAAGTACCAAATCAGTACTCTTTTATAAAAAGTAGCAAAATAGTATTCTTAAAAAAAAAAAACAATTAGTAGTATTTAGTAAAAAATTTCAAAAAAAGTACTTTAAAAATAAGTAATTTGTGGAGATGTTAAAATAATGCTTGGTCAATAGACCAACATATTATATATTTTTTTAAGTACCAAATAAAAAACTGCCCACTTATAATTTAAATGACTTAGTACCAAAATATAGCTTTTAAGTACCTACTCATACTCTACCTTAAAAAATTTAAAGACTTTACTTTTAAAAAATTACAAAATTTGTAATTTTTATAAAAAGTGCCCCAGAAAAAAATCCATAAAGAGGGATTTTTCTTACAAATTTTTAATAAAAGTACGAAAATAGTACTTTTTGGTAAATTTTAATAAAAAGTTACCAAATTTAACTTTTTGGTTCTATTTTGGAGTTTTTAACAAAGAGCATTAAATAGAACTTTTTTGGTTAATAAAAAGTACCAAAATATAACTTTTTAATCATAAGAACTAAAATAATACTTTGCAATAAAAAATTTTAATATTTTACTTATAAAAAAAATACAAAAATGGTAATTTTTATAAAAAGTACAAAAATTTAAGTTTTTTAAAAAAGTACAATATTTTTACTTTTAAAAAAAAAAAGTACCAAATTAGTACTTTTTTATAAAAAAAAATACGGAATTAGTACTTTTTCATAAAAATTACCAAATTAGTACTATTTACAAAAAGTACCAAATTATTACTTTTAACAAAAACTAGGAAAAAAGTATTTTTTTTCAAAATGGACCAAAATAGCAATATTTTATAAAAAGTACCAAAAAAATATACTTTCAAATAGAAGTAAATTGTGGAGACGTTAAAATATTGCTTGTTATTGATCAAAATGGTATATTTTTTTTAATAAAGTACAAAATAAATAGTTATTTTCAACAGAAGTTATTTGTGCACTCAAAATAATAACTCTGTAAAATACTCTGTAAAATGACTGTAATCTCAATTCATCAGATATTTGACAGAGCTTTCTTTCAAAATACAGATTTAAAGCAAATACTTTGTAGTTTCCTCTGTTATATTACTTTTTACTTTGTAATCTTAATTTTACAGATAATTAACAGAGTTTTCTGCTAAAATACAGATCTAAGCAAAATTCTTCGTATTTTTTTATAACCAAAAAAGTTTTCTGTTTTGAGTAGTTTTTGTTTTTTTACCAAACATCAAAATTTTTTCTGAATATTTTTTTTTTTGAGAAAAAGTTGAAAAAGTAGCAAAAAAAGTTATCAAAATTTTTTTTTCAGAAATCTTATAAAAATTTTACAAAATAACATGCATTTAACTAAACTCTGTAAATTTACAGAGTTTTTTCTGTAAATTTTTTTTTTGCATCAAATGCATTTTACAAGTATATGTAAATTTACATAGTTTTCTTTGTTAAATGGTGGTTTACTTAACCAATATTTTACTAGAAACTCTGTAAATTAACAGTTTTTTTTGTCCAAATCATTTTACAGAGTTTTATAGTAAAATTACAGAGTTTTCTCTGTAAAAAAGCTTTCATAAATTAAATTAACAGTTTTTTTCTGTCAAAATCATTATGGTGTACTCTGTTAAATTAGCAGAGTTTTTCTGTAATTTAACAGAGTTATTATTTTGAGTGTAGATAAGTACTTTTCAATTTAAAGTTTTAAAATTTTTATAAAAAGTACCAAAATAGTATTTTTAAATATAAGTAATTTGTGAAGATGTTAAAATAAAGCTTGTCATTGACTATCACCCGACAAAGCATTTGTTATGCAAATCTTTAGTCATGTAGAGCTTTTTACATGCAAAGCTTTTTTTTCAAAATTGTTATTAAAACATTATTATTAAGGTACTAGCTGGCCCGGTCCGCGTTGCTGGCCCAAATATAAGATCAGTGTTATATTTCGTCTCTCTTCAAATATATAGCCCTGCAAAAAATGTAATGAATTTCTTGGCTTAGAAAAATTTGTGGGCGTGGTATTAAAAAACCGATTAGGCAGATAATCATCTTAAAATTATATTTTAGGAACTAAAAAAAACAATTTCTTCGACTTTGCGAACTGAACAAATTTTAAACATCTTTAGTATCATTACGAACAACACAAAAATAAATTACGCATATCCTTCGTTGTTATCGTGAGCTCTTGTTGAGTTCAAAAACAAATTTTTTTCCCGAATTTTTCCATTTTTCCGGGACACTTTTAATAAAGTTTTCCCGAATTTTCCATTTTTCAGGGGCACTTTTTTATTTTCTTTTCTATTTTCTTAAATAGCTAATTAGAACTATAATTAACATAAAAAATCGGTCTGGTCATTAATAGTCGACTTATTTAGACAAAAGAGGGCGGTAAAATTTGTGTGGTAAGTTAAACTTGTACATATGTTAACAATACCCAAAGCACAGACTAATACAGACTCGACATAAGTGACAGGTGTCAAAAAAGTATTCTTTAACCATATGGTTAATATTTTCAAAATATTCTACGAATTAGGTTAGAAAGAGAAAGCTAATATAACGCGCCATTAGAAAAATGGATGCCAGATCGGTTTTTGTTGTTTCACTCACTCCTAAGTCGTAGAAAGTGTTACCATGTTAGCGTAAAACGGACTAAAAACCGCTGTGTTTTCTCCTAAAATCGCTTAGTTTTTCCCCATTTTTTCTTATAAAACTCTACTGTCGAGTCTGTATTTAGTCTGTGCCCAAAGGTTTAAATCGTTTGTACCAAGTTTAAGCGGAATCTTTAAATGCTGGATTACTCAATGCTCCGTTATAAAATTACTATCCGTTAAATTTAACTTTTTCATACAAATTTTGACATAAGGCTTTGTTAAATCGGCAGTTAGCAGCTAACTTTTCATTAAGTAATCCGCCCTAAATATATATTTTTTAATATAGCGAATTAGAGTAAAAATTAATTTTAGATACATTGAAAAAAGTGGGCGAGGACAGTTTTTCTTTCCGAACAATTATATGGACTAATACGAACACTTAAAACAAAAAAATTGCCAAATCGGTCCAGGCGTACTCAAGTGTTGCAATTTTTAAGGATATTGATAAATGTGGGCTTTGAAGTGGGGGAGGGCAATAATTATTTCCGTAACAGCCTTACTTGGATTATAATGATCGTCCACTTGGTCGTTCTCCGATTTTAGATGTATTGAAAAAAGTGGGAGTGGACAATTTTTCTTTCCGTAAAAACTTTAGTTGTACTATCACGAACATCAGCAAATACTACTATCTTACCGTTCTTCTATTGTAGATATATCGAAATAAAAGCGGGCGTGAAAAATTTGTATTTCCGTTTAAACCTATGACGAACATTTAAAAAAAAATAGTCAAATCGATCCAGCCGTTCTCCGATTTTTTATATACGGAAAAAGGGGCACAAAAGTGGGCGTGATTAATTTGTTTTCCAAAACAAAAAACCAAAGACGAACATTTAAAAAACATATTATCCAAATCGGTCAGTTCGCAATTGATGCGAACATTTGATTTTTATTTATATTTTATTATTCTATATTTTATTTTTCTATAGAGAAAATTTTAAAAATATTGAAAAAAAGAGTGGGTGGACAACTTTTCTTACCGTAAACACGTTATTTGAATTTAACCAACTCGGTCCATCCATTCAAAAGTGGGCGTAGAAATGGAAAATTGTTCTTTCCGAAAAACCTTAGTTGGACTATAACGAACATTAAAAACAAAATTAGTTAAATTTATCTAGCCATTCCATGATTTAAAATATATATATCGGGAAAAGTGAGCGTCAAAGAAGGCATGGAAATTTTTTTTTTCTTAAAAATCGGTATAGCCCTTATAGTTCCTTCCATACATAGAAAAAAGTGGGCGTGGTAAATTTTATTATCCGTAAAAACCTTAGTTAAATTATGAGGAACATTTTCAACAAAAGTTAGTGACAGTGGTCAATTTCTTTTTTCGAAAAACCAAAGTTGGAATATGATGAATATTCATTAAAAAAAATAGTCTAATCGGTCCAGCCCTTTTCAGATTTTACATAAATTGAAAAAAGTGGGCGTAAAAGTTGGCGTGGTCGATTTTTCTTTTAGTAAAAACTGAAATTGGATTACTACGATCATTTTAATAAAAAATTGCCCAAATCGGTGCAGCCGTTTTCTGATTTTAGATAAATCGAAAAAAGTGGGCGTAAAAGTGGGTGTGGTCAAATTTTCTTTACGTAAAAACCTAAGTTGGACTATGACGAACATTTCAAAAAAAAAATTGTCCAAATCGGTCCAGCCGTTCTCAACTGATGCTGTTACCAACGAACGACAATTGATTTTTATTTATATAGATAAAAAAATGATTAGTGGCACATATTACAATTTATTTAAGACTTGGGTTTGTAACAAAATTACAATGACAAAACTGTGACAAAGCTAATTTGTTATAAAGAAATTTAAGGGGAAAAAAATATTTAAATCGCAAAAGTTTTTTTATTTTTTTTAACAAAGTTCCTTAGAGTACCTTGACAAATCATCTGACAAAATTACAAACGTTTTTTGTTTCATAAAAGCTTTTACTAAAACTTAAATTTAAAGCTTTTTCTTGCCACTTATAACCATGGCTGACAAATGAGTGTAATATTTTTTAATTCTAGTTCAAAATTTAAAAAAAAATCTAATCAAATTAATTTTTTTTTGTTTAATAAAAGCTTTTGACCTTGACAAATCATTTGAAAAAATTAAAAAAGTTTTTGTTTAATAAAAGCTTTTACTAAAACTCAAATTCGCAGCTTTTTTTGTCACTTGGAAATATGGCTTACAAATTAGTGTGATATTTTTAAAATCTAGTTCTAAATTTTAAAAAATTCTAATCAAATGACAACTTTTTTTTGTTTAATAAAAGCTTTTATTTAAACTTAAATTCAGGACTTTTTTCCACTTTCATCCAGGATGACAAATTATTGTCACAGCTGGTATTTTTTTTTTACAATAGATTCACTAAATTTAACTTATAAAATTGTTTAATTTTATGAAGCTGTGTTTAAAAAAAGCTTTTGCTTTAAGTTAAAGTCAGAACTTTTTCTTGTGACAATTTTTTGTCACAGCTATAATATTTTTTTTTTTTTTTTTGGAATAGTTGGACCTTAAATTGTAATTTGATTATCCCCTAATACCTGGAAATTCCCTACCGCAAACTCTAACTGATAGAATATTTTTAAAACTGTGTGTTTATCTGTTTGTTTGTATGATCATTGCTTTGCTGATGCTGCATATTCTGGAAATTATTGTGTAAATATTTGAATTTTTTAAAACAACATGTTCTGGGGACCAACAATTTCAATATTTACCAAACAACGAATTCAATATTTTTGCATTTATGTTTTATAATGTTGCCAACAAAGTAGTCAACGTCAAAAAATATTTAAAGTGAATGTAAACATATTTTATAATTAATATTTTTCCGATACATGTAATAAACATTTATTTTATTAATTATTTCAGTTAATTTTTTTTTTTTGTTTTTAAAACAAACTAATAATAAAATCATTAAGGGCACTCAAAATAATAACTCTGTTAAATTACAGAAAAACTCTGCTAATTTAACAGAGTACACTATACACTCAAAATAATAACTCTGTTAAATTACAGAAAAACTCTGCTAATTTAACAGACTACACCATACTTTTCCAGCTAACAACATTTCTTGGTAATTTTACTAAAAAACTCTGTAAAATGATTTTGACAGAAAAAAACTGTTAATTTACAGAGTTTATAGTAAAAGATTGGTTAAAAATGAAAGTTTTTTTACAGAGAAAATTCTGTAATTTTACTATAAAACTCTGTAAAATGATTTGGGCAAAAAAAAAACTGTTAATTTACAGAGTTTCTAGTAAAATATTGGTTAAATAAACCACCATTTAGCAAAGAAAACTATGTAAATTTACATATATTTGTAAAATGCATTTGATGCAAAAAAAAAAATTACAGAAAAAACTCTGTAAATTTACAGAGTTTAGTTAAATGCATGTTATTTTGTAAAATTTTTATAAGATTCTGAAAAGATTTTTTTGATAACTTTTTTGCTACTTTTTCAACTTTTTCTGAAAAAAAATATACAGATAAAATTTTGATGTTTAGTAAAAAAAACAAAAACTACTCAAAATAGAAAACTTTTTTGGTTATAAAAAAATAAACGAAGTATTTTGCTTAAATCTGTATTTTAGCAGAAAACTCTGTTAATTATGTGTAAAATTAAGATTACAAAGTAAAAAGTAATATAACAGGGGAAACTTTGTTTTTTTGTCACAATAAAATACAAAGTATTTTCTTTAAATCTGTATTTTGACAGAAAACTCTGTCAAATATCTGTTGAATTGATATTACAGTCATTTTACAGAGTATTTTACAGAGTTATTATTTTGAGTGCAGTTTAAATGATTTGTAAAATAAATTAGTGACAAATTATGTTTGACACTTAAAAAAAAATACACTCAAAAAATAAACAAAAAAATTTTTCAGTCAAAAAAATTTTACACTCAAAAAATTTTTTTGTTACAAAAATATTTATTTTTTTATTTTTTGAATAATCACTATTTAAATTTATTTTTTATAGTAATTGTGTTTATACAGGGTGATTCAGTCACGACCCGCCGAATTTTACCAGCGTATTCCTTGGATCATTTAATGAAAATATGTCCATTACATACCATACCCGAAAATGCAAGTGTGCGAAATGGCAGCGGTTTGAAAATTTTCGGATTGGTGGTCGGAGGGTAGTATGGTAAAATTGATAACTTCTGAACCAAGGTCCCGATTATTTTGTTTTTGGGCTTGTTGGAAAGTTTTTTTTGGGACATTTCAGAATCAATAACAAAAAGATTAAAAAAAAAGTGAAATCGTCGAGATACAAAGCTTTTAAATATAAAATTTGAACAAAACGACATTAGAATTTGTACATAACCTCGATTTGCTCAGCCAGATGGCAGGTAACTTATGTTTTTTTTCCCTTGAAAGATAGCCCTACCTCTTATCTTTCCAAAATGCCCTAAATGAAGCCAATTAGTCATTCTGTTCTAAAGTTATAACCAATTGACTGAAATGAAAACATTTTTTTTTTGGGTTTGGAGGCGAAATAACAGCACACATTCACTTGTTTTTGTAAATTAACAAGTTTAAGATCTTATTTTATAACAATTTTTGGCCGTTAAATGGTCATAACTTTGGAACAGTAAGACCTATGGGCTTCTTCTAGGGCATTTTGGAAAGGTAAGAGGTAGGGATATATTTCAAGGAAAAAAAACCATTAGTTACCTGCCATCTGGCTAAGCAAATTGAGGTTACGTGCAAAATCTTATGTCTTTTTTTTCAAATTTTATTTTTAAAGACTCTGTATCTCGACAATTTCAATTTTTTTAATTTTTTTGTTATTGATTCTGAAAGGTCTTATAAAAAATTTTCCAAAAAACCCAAAAACAAAAATCGGGCCTTTGGTGCAGAAGTTATCAATTTTACCCTACTACCCTCCGACCACCAATCCGAAAATTTTCAAACCGCTGCCATTTCGCACATTTGCATTTTCGGGGATGGTCGTAATGGACATATTTTCATGAAATGAGCCAAGGAATACGCTGGTAAAATTCGGCGGGTCGTGACTGAATCACCCTGTATATTGTTGGACTGTGTATTTTAAAACTGAATTTTTATTTAGTTCGGTTTGAGTCCATATTAATTATTTCTGAGAAATAATACTTGTTGTACAATGAGAAAATCTGAAAAAAAAAAAAAAATCAAGTGACAACACATGCTAAGTGGAGATGTCGACAGATTTCGGAAGATGCCACCCTTCCATCATCAGCACTCCTTCGATTGCCACATACTTAATGTGTGTCAGATTAAAATTAGCCATATAAATGAAACTTTTGACTTTTTTAAGGGTTAACAATGGGAAAAATACAACTCTGTTAAAAAGTTGAGATGGATTAAGTTTCTTCCAAATGAATACAACACGAATGATGGTGAATACGGTTATTCAACACAAAGAGGAGTAATTCCAATTCTTAATTTGTTCAAAAGTTTCATTTAAATGTCTAATTTTAATCTGACACACATTAAGTGTGTGGCAATCTAAGGAGTGCTGATGATGGAAGGGTTGCATCTTCCGAAAGCTGTTGACATCTCCACTTAGTCTGTGTAGTCACTTGATTTTTTTTAGATTTTCTCATCGTACAACAATTATTATTTCTCACAAATAATTAATATGGACTCGAACGGAACTAAACAAAAAATCAGTTATTTATTTTTTTATGTAAGTAAATATATTAATGAGTAAAAACATTTAGATATTTGGGGATTTTCGTGTCAACTGACACAACTTTTGAAACCGATCGGGTTAGTCCTGCACCAAGGTTAGTCCTATTGGATTGTAGTTCAGACACAATTTTTCAACGAGATCGGTCAAGAACTCTCTGAGTTAGAGGGGGTCGAAATTTGACATTTTGGCCAAAGAGGCGTTGATTCTCATCCATGTAACTTTTTGCCTATTGTTTTTAGCAAAATGTGTACCAAAGAGTTTAGATAGCTATTTCTTCAGTCTTTCGAAAAAAAATATAAAAAAAAAAATTTTGATTTTTTTTCTTAAAAATCCAAGACTTACAATTTAGGGTAAGTTAGAATGGTATGATCAAATTTTTTAAAAATGGTTTGTATGGGAGCCCCCTTAGGAAGTGGAAATAGGGGTAAGGTATGTTCAAGAAAAATGTTGGGGGCAGAAAATTATTGGAGGTCGGTCTCACATTGCACCCCTCCAGGGGCTTTTCTATGGGAGTTTTGGGGCTTTTTGAGGATTTTTATCTCTTTACGACCAACTTTGACCCCAATGGGATGCCATATGGCCCCTATCCACCGCCCCCATTTTTTGGCTCGTGCTTTCTTTTTCGAACCTAAAAAAATTAGAGGGTATCGCGGATCGAAATCGAAAACTGGTTAGCTATCCCACGCCTAATGGTGCAAATTGAAGAACGGTTTTTTGTGTTCCAAAGTTAAAAAAAAAAAAATTTCATAGATATCCCACTCGCATCCCACTAAGCAACCCCACAGCTCTTAAAGGAAATCACCTAAGCTTTCTTTTGAATCAAAAAAAAAAAAAAAAAAGGGGCCCAATTTGAGGAAAAAGTCAAAAAAGTTTTGGATTTTTAAGAAAAAAAATCAAAATTTTTTTTTTTATTTTTTTTATATTTTTTCTTCGAAAGACTAAAGAAATAGCTATCTAAACTCTTTGGGACACATTTTGCTAAAAACAATAGGTAAGAAGTTACATGGATGAGAATCAACACCTCTTTGGCCAAAATGTCAAATTTCGACCCCCTCTAACTCAGAGAGTTCTTGACCGATCTCGTTGAAAAATTGTGTCTGAACTACTATTCAATAGGACTAACCTTGGTGCAAATTTCATCCCGATCGGAAGACATCGATTTCAAAAGTTGTGTCAGTTGACACGAAAACCCCCATATGTATATTATAAGCAGTGACTAAATCGAAAAAATAGTGCAAAACAATAAGAGTGTGGGAGACCTTTTTCAACCGTATATGTCAAACTGACATTGACATCAAATATGTAACGTTCAGAAACGTTTTGAAAAACATACAAACATTAAAAAAAACATCAACTCACAAACGCATACACCAATATTTTTTTACACACACACATGTATCAATACATACACACACATACTTAATAAAACAGATATAGAAATGTCCTATTTATATACGATTTAAAATATCAAAAAAAAAAAAAAATACATGAGAAATAGTGAATATTAAATATTTGCATTTTTATTGAAAATTAAAATAATTTTCACCGCAGACGTCAATTTAATAAAATATTTAAATTAAAATAGAAAATAATTGACTACAAAATGTTGGCAACAACAAGCCGTCAACTAAACTCGACAAAATAGACAGGAAACAGCAACAAGAACAACAAAAACAACAGGTCGCCAATAAAATATGAATTTTAGGATATAAATTGAAAATTTTAAAAACAACATTATTGATTGAATATTTTTAAAGGATATTAAAAAGAAATAATTTTAAAAAACCTTGCAGGAAAAGTGATAGGGTTATGATGACATATCACCCGGACCCAAAAAACCTATCACAAATTCGGCACCTTTCATATAAAAATACCGAACACTTTTGTTAGGGAATATCTATACCCCGAATATATCACTAGTGATTTGTCACTGGACATGTCGCTTAAGAACACAATCCGTGAAGAATCAATAGTGACATATCACAGAACACATCGCAGCTGTACCCACAATTTTTCATAACTTTGAAATTTTGTCAAAAACAAATTCCTAAAAGAATTTGTAAACGGGACTTTCCACAAATTTTCGAAACTTAGAAAAAAATGTTTGCTTTAAAATACTTGTTATTTCAAACCCAAAAAAAAAATTGTCAAAAATGTTTATATCCGGGACTACGAAAATTTTCAAACAAATTTTTGTGACTTTTATTTTTTAAATCATTTTTGATGAAATTTTTTACCCCAAAACGCAAAAACATGTGTCTGGGTCTAAGAAAATTTTTAAAATTTGTACGGGACTTGGTAAAAATTGGAACGGGATAAGTTTTTTTTGAAACAGTTTAGTGATAAGTCCAATTTTCATCTGTCCCGTGGTAGGCATTTTAGTGACATGTCTCGTTTTCCCTAGTCACGGGATAGGTAATTTCGGATCGATTGACACACTTTTCCAGCAGGGATATTACTTAATGGGGTACTAGCCAGTGGGTATCAGGTTGGTTGGCTACCATTTAATTTCCTCTCTCAAAAAGTTGGTTCTCTTAGTGTTGCCTATGCTATTGCATGTAAAAACTCTCGTAAACATTAAGAGAACCAATTTATATAAAGTGACATATTGTTTTGGGGCCTATCAAAATCTCTGATATTATTCTTTACTCTATGGTACTAGCTAACTAAGGTCCGGTACTTCGTTACCGGTCAGCTATTTAATGTGTATGGAATATTTTTTATTACTTTTACAAAAGCTGAGATAAAAGTTAGAAGCGTTAGAGCTTAAAAAATATTTTGGTAGCAAATTATTGCGAATAATTAAAAAAACAATCAATTGAGTTAAACATAAAATTTGAGTAAAAAATTTTTGAGTAAATGAAAATTTGAGAAAAATAAATTTAATTAAAAAAAATTAGTAAAAAAAAAATTTTAAGAAAAATAAACTAAAATATTATTTTAAAAGCATTTGGTTTAATTATGTTATAAAAATATTAAAAATAACTCTTAGAAATACCTTAAAATAACAGTTCTGTTTGATCTCCTAAAAAATCGTCATTATGCAGATAGGAAGTTTTGAATATTTGCGCTCGATTAAAAACAACAAAATATTCAATACCTCGATTTAGGTCCACCGATTAGGATTCTTGTTTGACTTTTTCGAAAAGTGTGGCTCAAAATGTTGGAAGTCTTGCATTCAAAAAATTATGACGGTAGATTCCACTACAAAAGACAGTTGAAACTACTACATTTGTTGTTGTTTAGGCGTCCACTACATTTTACGGTAAAATCAACCAAAAATTGTTGTTGTTTTTAACTATTGATTAACAACTAAAAAAAAACGGTAAAAACTACTTCAAATTACAGTTGTTTTTACTGTAACTCAAATTGTCTGAATTTTCTTCTAAATGTCAAAAACGGTTAAAATTATTTGGAAATAATTTCTGCTGCATCTTACACTTCCACTCGTTCAACACATCCGTTTTTCTAAAAATTTCTAGAAGTTTTTTTATATACTAAAAACAACTACATAAAATAACTGTTACTACAATGTAGTAATTTTTTGCATTTTTTTTTAAAACGACTACAAAAAATAGTTGTTTGAGATTTTTCATACAAAAACAACTGAAGTTGTAGTTGAAAAAAATAACTACTACTTACTACACAAATGACCGGCATGTAGTAACTGCAATAATTTTCTAAGTGTGTGTAGATTTTGTAAAAATATTTTTAAGAGGTTTATCAAATTTGCTTTTTTAATTTTTTTTTTACAGACATGCTCAACATTTTTAAACTGTTAGACAAATTTGGTAAAAAAATATTTTTATGAATTAAAATCAGCATTACAATCACGACTTCAGAATTTTTTAAAATATTTTTTTCCCATAATGTACTTAAAACTTTTCACCCGGATTTGGTTAAAAAGTTTGAACATGAGTTATGATCTAAAACGTAATTTTTCGAAATTTTTTTCATAAATTTTCCCAAAATGGTCTCTTGTGTGGATACATTCGGCAGGTATTCCAACACTTAATTCATATATTTTATATTTGTCAAGACGCCCTATTACACACGAAATGACAAGGTAGGTATATCCCCTGCCCCCCTCATTCTATGGTTGGAGAATATAAAAATATAAATTTTTAAATAACAAAAAAATTAATTGCACTAAATATGTTTCTCTGTATGTGCGGAATCAGCGATTTGAAACTCATATTACACCGTCCGACAGCCAATATTAAACATGAACCGGAGGGTATACGTCTGAAAGTAGAGATCAAATGAAGAATAACTGCATTTACAGTTTTTCATTTCGTGAGCCTGTTTCCTTTTGAAAGGACTTCAAAGTTTTAAAGGATTGCATTTTGTAAAACATTTTTTTAATATTTGTAATTATCCTAGCATGCCACTGGTGATGGCAAATGAAAATGGAGGATCTCCCATATTTTTCCCATTTTCTTATTTTGATATATCAGGATAAAAGTGTGTGAATAACGTCCCTTAAAAACTTAATCAAAATATTTTGTTGAAAGTTTTGAATGATATAGAAGGACACATTTTTGACAGGACGTAACTAACCTTCTTTTTCCTAATATGTAAAAATATTAAAATAGGAAAATTAGGGGAGATCCTCCTCTTTCATTTGCCATTACTAGTGGCATTCTAGGGCAAATAAAAATATTAAACAAGTAGAAAAGTTAAATTCGACTTGCCCGAATCTATGAATACCCTCCACAATGTATTTTCTAAAGGATAGTACATTTTTTAACGTGAAAAAATTTAACAATTTTGATTAGAAATATTTTATTTTGAGTAAAAAACACTTTTTTTGTCATTTAAAAAAGACCTGAGGAACGGCAAAGATACATGCCAAGTTTTAGCAGTCTCATTATTGTCTTTCGAAAGTTATCGTGTTTTTTATCCCGTAAATTCGCGAAAAACCCTTGCCGAAATTTTCTCTTTTGCTCATAACTTTTGAACCACTAGACCGATTTCGCTGGATTACAATACCAACCTGACCCGGTAAATGGTCAACATATATGCCAAACTTCAGGAGCCTCCGTAAAATTCAAAAGTTAGCGTGTTTTCAACGGACAGACAGACAGACGGACGGACATCGCCAGATCGACTTAACTGTGTTACAAACGGAATGACAAACTTATATATGCCCTCTATCACACAGAAAAAAATATGGAGGAAAAAAATTTGAGTAATCACTTGTTTAAATTTAAAAACAAAAATTGAGTAATTTTTTAATTGACGCAATTAAAAATTTACTTAAAAATTTTAAACAATTTAAGTAAATAATTTAATAAAAATTTAATGGTTTTTTAATTTTTTTTTTTTTAACTCTCATAGTTTTTGAATCTCGATTAGTTTATAGTTTTTTGTGTATATATATGAAAGTTTGAAATCGTCTTTATAAAATTTTCCTATGTTTGTGAGACATAAATATGTTTATTAAAGTTTAAAAAAAACAAGTTTTTTGTTTTTTTGTAAAAAAATTTAAAACTTTTTTAAACTTTAAAAAAAAAATAAATAGATACATTTTTGATACAATTTTTGACACAATTAAAAATTTACTCAAATTTTTTTTTAAACATTTAATAAATTTTTATTAAAAATTTACTCAATACTATTAAATCGTTTACTGGTGCAAAATTGAGTAATTTTTTACTCAATAGTATTAAAAAGTTACTCAAATATTTTTTTTATTTTTTTCTGTGCACTAGAGTGGAGGGTATAAAAAAGTAAATTTATAAAATTTAATCTAAAACTTTGAAGTCCTTTTAAAAGGAATCACGAATTGAAAAACTGTAAATGCAGTTTCACTACATTTAGTCTCTAGTTTCAAACGTATATTGTCCAGTTCGTGTTTAACGACTTTTTTTCATTTTTGTCGGACGGTGTTATAAGTAAAGGTGTTCTTAAAAAGATTAACTATAAAAAGGCAACAATTTTATCAATTTACAAAAAATAATTTCCCATATCGTTTAAAAAATTCAAACGTTTTCCATAAAACATATTTCTTGATTTAAAACTAACAATAAGTCTTTATTTCCGCAAGCACTCTCATGTAAGTCGTATTATGAAAATACTTAAGAAAACAGCTTTTCATTAAAAATAAATCTTGGCTTATGAAAATCAGATGTTCAATAAACAGCTTCTTTTAAATTGAAAAGAAAAAAATCCAGTAAAATATAAAAGTGTAAATAAATACTTTTGATAAGAATTGAAATTGCATAATTAAAACATTGCATGTAAATACACACAGAAAAAATTTGAAACGAATTTCAATCAACAAAAATGCAGATTCAATAAATTTTTTGATGGAAATTCCTCCAATCAAAAAAATTGTTATACCAATCATCAAATTGTAGGTGATTGATTGAAAATTTTTTCAATCAAAAATTTTTTTCGATTTTGATCAAATATTTGATCAATTTTTATTTATAGTCAATCAAAATAATGATTGATTCAACAAATGAATTGTACGCTTATGACAAAATTATAAAAAAATTCATCTTTTTTGCTTTCCAAGATGTTGCCAACAATAAAAAAGTAAACCCCGATTATTTTGTATATTTTTGAATTAATCTATTCAAATAAATTAAATCGAAAAAAAAATCTGGTATGTTAAAAATTTGTAATTCGACAGTTAAAGAAAATAACAAAAATTTTAATCAAAACATTGATTGACTCATTTAAATTTTGTTGATCAATAAATTTAATTGAAAATTTTTAGCCAATAATTTTTTGTGTGCACTAAAAGAAATTTAACTAAATTTGGAATAGAAAATTGCAGTAATGGTGGTTAAATTTCTGCAAAAAGGGTACCGAAAATATTAGAGTCTTAAAGATTGTAACCTGTCACTTTTATTGTAACTGCGGGTTTTAGCTTCAACTGATGGATGCAAATTTGCATTCTTTTTAAAACGTTCCCATGCCAATTTATACGGCCCAAAATCATGTACCAAACCATAAAAAACCTTGTAAAATACAAGAAAAGCAAGTTATATTTTTTTTGCTACCTCCTATTTCACTAGAATTCCTTGTAATTTTACAAGCTTTTTTAAAATTGTAAATTTACAACTTTTCCTAGTAAAAATTATGAGCTTTTTTGTAATTTTACAATAAAATTGTAAAATTAAAACTTACAAGGAATTCTCGTGAATTTACTAGATTTTTTTTGTAAAATTATCTTGTAAATTTGTAAAATTGTAAAGTTACAAAAAAAAAATAAAAAAAGTTGTAAAATTACAAAAAAAAAATCTAAATTTCGATCGAAATGTTTTTGTTAAAAAACAAGAAAAAGTGCCAAATATTGTTAAAATGGGATTACGAGACTTTATCTGGTAATTTGACAAGGTTTCTTTGTGTGTATAAATAATAATTTACCGTTTGATGGTTAATACCGGATATTTAAAATTTTAAATAAATAAAATTTGCTAAAGTTTAATCGATAATTTCTTTTAGTGTACCCACCTTTTAGTAAGTGAAATTATCAATTTGAAAAAATCTAGAATTATATGTTTTTTTTTTGTTCATCTGTTTAACGCGAAAATACTTTAATGACGAATTTTTACTTTCATAAATGAATCAACAACAACGGCTTAAGTTTAACACACATCACACATCGGTCGACTCAGATTTCTGTATTTTGTTGTTTTTGCTTTTACAATTCCGTCTTCAAGTACTACCGCATACTTTGCAACAAAGAGCGACGGACGATAACGACGACATTAAGCCGATGTCAGTCAGTCACTCAGTCAGTCATTTTGCGCTTGTGGGAAACAATAAAACCGCATGTGCGGTTACGCTGTATAAATCACCGGACACACCTCCCTGTTGCGTTACGATGCAGTTAAATGCTCTATTAAATCCTTTCAAAACCAGCTGTTTAAAATGTAAGTTGTTGCCTGTTTTTCTAGTAATGTATTTGCAATGAACTTTGTACTGCGTACGTACATTCAGAAAAAGAAGTTTGTAAAATAAATTCAGGTATATTTCCTGTAATGTATGTATTTTGGACTATATTTTCAAAATTTTATACCAGAATTTGAAAAAAAAAATTTATAGGGAAAACGTCTTACAATCTGAGTTTTTTTTTTCAGGGGGAAAAAAAAATTTGAGGATTTGTCTGTGGGGTAATGTCTCAAAACCTCATCACGGTGCCCTGGAGAGGATTTAAATAAAATTTTGGTGTTACTCCAATTTTTAAGCGGATTATGTTTTTGGACTATAAAAGAAAGAAAATGAGCCAAAAAAGAAAAAAAAGTACTAGGCGCTTTTTTTTTGGCGGGCAAAAAGATGAATTTCAAAAAAACAAAAAAGAATTTATTCTTTCAAATGCATCAAAATTTTTTTATACAGATGTAAATTCATCACATATTCATTTGTCAGTGAGATTTAAATATGTATGTGACATATTTTTTCAGATATGAGACTTAAAAGAATAATTTCACTATTTAGTGAGACTAAATCAAATTTCTTCTTTAATTTAATGAAAATTTTAACTCTAGCAGCTACTTCACATTTAATATTGATCCTGTTTCTAGATTTTAAAGAGGGGAAGTTACCCCAACAATACAAACAAAATTTACAAAGGATTTTTGGCGAAATAAACAAAATTAAAAAAGGATATTAAGTCCATCCATAAGTTTCGCAATAAACAAATAGTCCAAACCACTTTCTGTATCTCTTTTTAAACTATTTACTTTATTTTACTCTTCCTTAGGCATTGCAAACACATTTTTAACGATTTTTACTATCGTTTTCTGATTTTTCTTAGTTTTGAAAAAAAAATTTAACAAAAAAGTATTAATTCTTTTAAAATTATATGACTCACTAAGGTCTAAACTGAGGCAGCTTTGTGTTCTGCTGTCCGTATGAGTAGTACACTGAAAACTTTTAAGAACTAACATTTTTAAATACAATTTACAAGGACATATTTCATTTAGTTTCAATTAATAGTGAAATTATACTTTTAAGTCTCATATCTGGAAAAATATGTTACATATATCGTTAAGCTATATTCAATTTGAGCTATCTGCTATGATATAAGCCTGCAGATAGCTCAAATTGAATATAGTTCAACGATATATCTAAATCTCACTAGAGGTATTCAGAGTCTTGCTTGCCAGCCCTGGCACTGTTGGTAAAAGAGCACTTTTCAAAATTACTTTTCAAAATACATGTATTTTTTGAAAGAAGTACTCTTTTGCTACATTGCCAGGGGTGGCAACAAGACTCTGAATACCTCTACTGATAAGTAAATATGTGATGAATTTACATCCGTATATACAAATTTTAATGCATTTGAAAGAATAAATTCTTTTTTGTTTTTTGAAATTCATCTTTTTGCCCGCCAAAAAAAAGCGCCTAGTACTTTTTTTTCTTTTTTGGCTCATTTTCTTTCTTTTATCTTCTAAAAACATAATCCACTTAAAAATTGGAGTAACACCAAAATTTTATTTAAATTCTATCCAGGGCACCGTGTCATTCATATAATCTGCGAATTTAACTTCTCTTGAAAAAAAAAATTTAGAATGAGTTAACAAATAGAGGAAAAAAAGCTTTCTGACACCTGTTTGGCCAAAATGTCAAATTTCGACCCCCTATAACTCAAAGAATCCTTGACCGATCTCGTTGTAAAACTGTGTCCATACTACTATCTAATAGGACTAACCTTGGTGTAATTTTATCCCGATCAGAAGACATCGGTTTTTAAAAGTTGTGTCACTTGAGAAGAAACGTGTCACGGTTCCGAGTCTATCCTTACCTCAATTTTAGAATTTTGGCACTTGTGACTTTCTTTCTTACACTCAAAATAATAACTCTGTAAAATACTCTGTAAAATGACTGTAATCTCAATTCAACAGATATTTGACAGAGTTTTCGGTCAAAATACAGATTTAAAGACAATACTTTGTATTTTGTTGTGACAAAAAAACAAAGTTTCATCTGTTAAATTACTTTTAACTTTGTAATCTTAATTTTGGGGCATTCTTAGTGAAATCAATCATGAATATTTTTGACCCCCTCCGATATTGATGAAATTTGGTTTAGTTTTTACACTACGTTAAAAATTAACAAATGCAAATTTTCAGGCCACTCAGTGAACAGGGGCCGAAAATACGGAGGGTCAAAATTTCCCCCAAAATCTCCCAGTCGCGACATTTTACACCGTAAAAACTTAATATCGTTGGTTCTATTATAGCTAGAAAGCCCATTTTTGGTTTGTTTTGAAGCTCATAATATGCTCTACAAGACCTACCATTACCAAAAAATTAGAATATATTCCATAGGACTTTCTCTATAAGATTATCAAGTAAAAAAAAAATCGGGGATACCATCCTCCCCATTTTCCCACACTATATCCCGACATTAAGATAAGGGAGGTAACCCTTATTTTTTTTTTTGTTGTAGAGCATATTATGAGCTTTAAGACAAACCAAAAATGGACTTTCTAGCTATAATAGAACCAAAGATATTAAGTTTTTAAGGTGCAAAGTGTCGCGACAGGGAGATTTTTGGAGAAATTTTGACCCTCCGTATTTTCGGCCACTGTCTACTTAGAGGGCTGAAAATAAGTGTGCGTCAGTTTATCACTTAGTGTTACAACTAAACCAAATTTCATCAAAATCGGAGGGGGTCATGAAAATTTTTAGCTATTTTTGTTTGATTTCACTAAGAATAACCCTTTTAAGATAATTATCACAGTTTTCTACACTGATAGAAAAACGCTTCATATCACTAATGAATGGAATTCATTAAATTTGATTCATTGCAACAGCGAAATTTTTCATATGCTGAATGAAATTTCATACATATTGTGCAAGATATTCATTAATTTTGATTCATTAGATTTCGTAGTTTCATTAAAAAATTTCATTAAGTTTTGTTTACAAAATTTTCTGTTTTTTGACACTTGTCGTGTCGCGTCTGTTTAGTCTGTTAGTTTACGCGCGCAAAAAACAGCTGATCAGAGCGTGATTTTTTCTAAGAATTTTTTTACGAAATTTAAAATGAAATGTTGTTGATTAATTATAAGTATTTATTAAACTCACGTTGTTTTAAATTATTTCGGGGTTTTACTTATGTATTAAAAGTAAACGTTATAGTAAAATTTTGTGTGAGAAAACTGAGTGAAATCTATAGATAAAATAAAAAATATGTGAAAGTGTTTTTTTAATTTGGTTATTTTGTGATTTTTTCAGATTTTTTTTACGAAATTTTAAATAAAAACTAAATTATTAATTAACTAATTTTTGTGATGTTTTACACTCATGATCATAATAATAGGTACGCCACCTGAATTGGGGGATGTTTTGTATGATCTAACATGTGTTTCTATTTTTTTTTAATTTTTAAGGCATTTTGAACGAAGTTCACGGACCGCCCCAAGCTTTTTGATATAGATTTTCCAACTTTTTTTAGGGTTTTAGCTATGGTTCGTTCATCAAAAGAACAGTGCTTTTTTTCTGGTCATTTTCTAACAAAATGAACACTTATTATTGAATAATTAATTGTATTTTTCAAGTACTTTTACCAAATTATTTGAATCGATATAAATAATTGCAAAATATGACCTTTAAATTGAAAAAAATAGGAAAAATTTCGAGTGTACCTATTATTATGATCACCTGCTGGAAGCACTTTATAACAACCGTTAACTGGCAAACAATAAATAAAGATGGCCTTGCCATGCTTTGATTTATAATATCTTAGCCGCATCGAATACTAAAAAAAAAACACATTTGCTCATTAAAAAAATGTCTTAATTTGACAGTTATTGGCATTTGAAAAATAATTCAGTTGGTGTACCTATTATTATGATCATAAGTGTATATTAGTTCGTGGTTTTAATGGAGAAAACTAAGTGAAAACAATTTTTTATTATTTTTAATTCTATAAAAAGATCTTTTCAGTTTTATACATATATTTTATTTTAAAAATAAAAGTAACATTTATTCAATAAAAGTATTTTATTTCAAAAATAAAAAGTAGGATTTATTCAATGAAAGTATTTCATAAGGATTAAAAACTTTTTTCATTAAAGTAATGAAACATTTTCATAAAATACAATTTTTATTTTGTATGAACAATTTTCATTAATTTAATGAAACTTGTTCTTGCAATTACATTTTATGATACCCATTTCATTAATTCAATGAAACCCTACATAGGTTCCTTTTTAACGTCATTTTTCATAACATTAATGTAGATTTTCATTATTGTCATGTACAAATTTCTATCAGTGTACTAAAATACAGGTTTATGCGAAATACTATGTATTTTTTACAACTAAAAAATAAGTTTTATCTGTATTGTTACTTCTTTCTATGTAATCTTAATTTCATAGTTAAAAACAGAATTTTCTGTAAAAACACCAAAATTTTATCTACATATATTTTTTTTTTGAGAAAATGTTAAAAAATTACCAAAAATTTTATAAAAATTTTAAAAAATAACATGTATTTTACTAAACTCTGTAAATTTACAGAGTTTTTTCTGTAAAATTTTGGTTGCATCAAATGCATTTTACAAATATATGTAAATTTACAGAGTTTTTCTTTGCTAAATGGTGTTTTATTTAACCAATATTTTACTAGAAACTCTGTAAATTAACAGATTTATTTTGTCAAAATCATTTTAAATTGATACATTTTGCGTAAATTTTTACTTGACACAATTAAAAAGTTACTTAAAAATATTGAAAAATTGTAAGTAAAGTTTTAATTGTGTGAATAAATAACTTACTCAAATTTTTTTTAAGCATTTAATAATTTTTTATTAAAAGTTTACTCAATACTACACTCAAAAGAAAAACTCTGTCAAAAAATCTGTAAAACGACTTTCAATTTGAATTAGCAATCTTTTAGCAGATTGTTCTGCTGAGAAGGATATTTTTACCAAAATCTCTGTCATTCAGTTTGAGAAAATAACAGACATTTTACTATGTTTATACTGATTTTGTTTGCTGAATTTCATTATTTTTTCAAGAAATTTTTTTATATAAAAAAAAAGCAGAACAGATTGTTCTGCTGAAATCAGTAGCTTGCTCTGCTGAAATCAGCGGATTGCTCTGCTGAAATCAGCAGATTGTTCTGCTGAAATCAGCAGATTATTCTGCTCAAATCAGCAGATTGTTCTGCTAAAATCAGCAGATTTTTCTGCTAAAATCAGCAGATATTTCTGCTAAAATCATATTTCTCTGCTGTCGAGCAACACACATGTTTAATAAATAAAACGCCAGATAAAAGTATAAGCTTCCGTAGCGTAGTGGTTAAGAAGTGTACTTTCAAATCGGAAGGTGGCGAGTTCGATGCTGGCTGGCGGCGTATGTTTTTTTGTTTTTTTCTTGTTATATTTATTCACCTCTTATGACAGATATTTAGCAAACCGTGTCTGCTCAAATCAGCAGATTTCTTATATGGCTCAAAATGAGTGTATTTTTAGCAGATTTTTCTGCTGATTGGACAGAGAATTTATTTTGAGTGTATTAAATCGTTTACTGGTGCAAAATTGAGAAATATTTTACTCAATAGTATAAAAAATTTAATCAATTTTTTTTTTTCTGTGCAGTTTGTTTGTATTAATTCTATAATATTTTTTTCTTGAGTGTACATTTTCGTGCACTAACAGTTATAGTTGTTGTGAAAATGGGTTTAATACGAGGAGGACACAAGATCAATGAATAGATTTAGAATTGTACTTACGGTTAGAAATCATTGTAAGCCTAAGATTAACTCAACCAGATATATTAATAAGGTTAAGGAGGCTACTTCAAATGGTATTTCCGTTTCTTCGCTCAAATTTATTATTTTATTTTTGCGATTGTAAATTTCAACAGAAATGTTGCGCGTGTCCTTTAACTACTTATGTAGGTAGTTTGTATTTTGGCATATCTGTCTTTTGGCAAAAGATTTATTGTCCTGATTGCAATTGGCGTGAATGTAGGTGTTAAAAATCTAGTCATTATTTTATAGAGCATGTGGCAGTTAGTTTTAGTGACACATCTATAATTTCTCTACTTTTTTTTTACATTTTTTGATGCATTCAATTCATTTTGTGATCTAATGATACCCTTGATAGTTTTTACTTTATTTCGTTATAAAATGGTTGAATGAATTTAACGAAATATATGGGGCATTCCATGTGAAATCGGACACTTTGAAAAACTTTTTTTTTAGATTTTCCCAATTTGTTTACAGTTTTTAGTACCCTTCGAAAACTCCTTTGTGGTAAATTTTCAGATTTTTTTGATGACCCGTTCAAAAGATATCGAATTTTTAAAAATTGATAGTTTGTTCCTTTACTCAAACTTCTTTTAATCATAACTTCTTCAATAATGGTCCAAATTTCAAATTTTTTTTTTCAAAATTTTTGTTTTTCTAAGTACTTTCTAAAAAAAAATCGCGAAAAATTCTTAAAAGCGCTCTAGTATGCGATTTTTAAGTTTTAAAATTTAAATCTCATTTTTGAAACTGTTTGTACTCTTCGATTTTTTTGTAATTTTTTTGTGTAAAACTTCTATCAATTCTACACATTTTTTGCCCAGGACGATCGTGGGATAACGATTATTACTATTTTTTAAAATTTTTTGAAAAAATATTATTGTAATTTTCCAATCTTAAAATCATTTCTACTGCTCCAATGGTGCGTCATAGAGGGGTCCTTTATAAGACCGACCCCCATTAATTTTTACGTCTTAACATTTCTTTGGAACAAACTAATACCCTATCTCCAATTTCTAAGGGGGCTCCCACACAAAACGACATTTTTTAAAATTTGTTCCAACCGCTCTAACTGCCCTAATAGTGCCCTTAGAGCAACAAAATGTATGATCGACCCACAATATTTTTTTAGTCCAAACATTTTCTCTGAACACACCTACCCTCTATCTTTAACTGTTAAGGCGGTCCCCATACAATTTTTTTTATTTTTTGTAAATTTGTTTTATTTAATCAGCTTCTACCGGTCCAAGGGTGCGTCCAAGAGGGGTCATTAGTGAGACCGACCCCCATTTATTTTTACCCTACAACATTTTTTCAAAACATACCCCTATCTCGACTCCCTAAGTAGGCTCCCATACAAAATTACATTTTTATAAAATTTGCTCCAACTGTTATTTGTATGGGAGCCAACTTAGGGAGTGGAGATAGGGCGTAGGTATGTTTTGAAAAAATGTTGTAGGGTAAAAATAAATGGGGGTAGGTCTCACTAATGACCCATCTCGGACGCACCATTGGACCGGTAGAAGCTGATTAAATAAAACAAATTTACAAAAAATAAAAAAAATTGTATGGGGACCGCCTTAACAGTTAAAGATAGAGGGTAGGTGTGTTCAGAGAAAATGTTTGGACTAAAAAAATATTGTGGGTCGATCATACATTTTGTTGCTCTAAGGGCACTATTAGAGCAGTTAGAGCGGTTGGAACAAATTTTAAAAAATGTCGTTTTGTGTGGGAGCCCCCTTAGAAATTGGAGATAGGGTATTAGTTTGTTCCAAAGAAATGTTAAGACGTAAAAATTAATGGGGGTCGGTCTTATAAAGGACCCCTCTATGACGCACCATTGGAGCAGTAGAAATGATTTTAAGATTGGAAAATTACAATAAAATTTTTTCAAAAAATTTTAAAAAATAGTAATAACCGTTATCCCACGATCGTCCTGGGCAAAAAATTTGTAGAATTGATAGAAGTTTTACACAAAAAAATTACAAAAAAATCGAAGAGTACAAACAGTTTCAAAAATGAGATTTAAATTTTAAAACTTAAAAATCGCATACTAGAGCGCTTTTAAGAATTTTTTGGGATTTAGAAAGTACTTAGAAAAACAAAAATTTTGAAAAAAAAAATTTTAAATTTGGACCATTATTGAAGAAGTTATGATTAAAAGAAGTTTAAGTAAAGGAACAAACTACCAATTTTTAAAAATTCGATATCTTTTGAACGGGTCATCAAAAAAATCTGAAAATTTACCACGAAGGAGTTTTCGAAGGGTACTAAAAACTGTAAGCAAATTGGGAAAATCTAAAAAAAAAGTTTTTCAAAGTGTCCGATTTCACATGGAATGCCCCATATATAGACGTATAAGTACAGATTATTAAACCCGCCTTTAAAGTTTCAAATTGCATATATCCTCCCACATATACATATATTTTTCAGTTTAAAAAAAAATCTACTATATGCAATACGTGTCATTGTGTTAAAAATTACATTGTTTTTATAAATCCTCGTTATGGCGGCACTTATTTGTAAGGATTATTTTTATTTAATTCTCAAGAATTAAATTTAATTTGCCCAAGTGGGGAAATTAAAGCATGCTGCACTCAAAAAATTATTTCATTAACTGTTTGTAGTTAATTTAAAAAGTTTTACGTTTAGTCGTTTTTAAAAGAAAAAACATTTGTTTGATGTTCAGTTTTTATTAATGACTACTTCTGTTCGTTGTTCCAAAAATAACACACTAAAAATAAAGACTTTCATTAACATTTATTTTTTAAAGTCATTTATTTTTGTTCTGTAAGTAAAAACTACTCATTATTCCTTAAATTTTTAATGATTTGTGTAGGTAATTTTTTTAAGTTGTTTGTATTTTTTTAATGAAATATCATAAGTTTTTAAATACACAAGTAGGTTATTTTTTGTAGAAAAAAAAATCAAAATATTATTTATAGAAATATAAAAACATGTTTGTATCAAGTGACTTTGGCACGATGGGTAGAGTGTCTGGCCAGAATGTAGTTGATTGCGGGTTCGATTCCTCAAAATTTTATTAAAAATTTTTAAAAAAATATTTCAATAGAAAATTGTAAAAAATACCCTACGAAATCAATAATTTTTAATGTTTTCGTAGGTTATTTTTTTGAAATTTGTTGGTAAAAATAATAGAACTATCATTAATTTTTAATGTTTTCGTACACTCAAAAAAATAAACTGGTCAAACGCCTTGTCAAATGCCTTGTAATCCCGTTCTACCAATATTTACCAATTTTCCTTGTTTTTTAACAAAAAATCTTGTACTTTGCTCAAACTAGAACTACAGTTTTATTGGTAATTCTACAAGTTTATTTTTGTAGTTGTATTCTACCATTTTGAAAGGTTATTTTACAAAAAAAAACTGTAATTTTACAACAAAGTTTTGATTACGAGGATTCTAGTTGAATTACAAAAAAAAACTGTTATTTTACAAAAATTATGTTATACGAGAGTTTATGTTGTTTAACAAAAAAAAACTATTACTACTATTTTTTAATAAAAAAAAAAAATGAAAAATAAATGACAAAATTTTGAAAAATTTATACGAGGATTCTAGTTAATTTACCAAAAAAAAAACAGTTATTTTACAAAAATAATTTTATTACGATGTTGTTTAACAACATTTTTATTTTGTAAATTTACCATTTTGGTTTGTAAATTTACCATTTTGGTTTGTAAATTTACCATTTTTTTAACATATTTACCATTTTTTTAACAATTTTTAATGCGCCAAAAATTGGTAAAAGAACCAATTTTATTGGTAAAAATGTTGTTTTAAAGCCGGAAAAATAAAAATAAATGGTAAACTTACAAGCAAAAATGATAAATATGTTAAAAAAAATGGTAAATTAACAAACCAAAATGGTAAATTTACAAAAAAAAAAAAATAGTTAATTAAAAAAAATTGTAAATAAAAAAAAAAATTGTTAATTTACCAAAAAAAATTGTTTAAATTTTACCAATTTTTGGTAGTGATAATTTTTAAGCCACAAAAATTATAAAAAAAGAAAAGTGGTAAATTAATTAAAAACAAGTGAGAGTGTTAAATTCGGCTGTGCCGAATCTTGTATACCCTCCAAAATGTAAAAAAAAAAAATTGTCAGGGGCATTTGTTTTTGGGGGTAGGGGGGGGGGGGGGTGATGGGGGTCAGTGGGGACGTTGAGAGCACCTTCCCATCCCGATAAATATAACAAATGTTTCATTTATTTAACAAAAATACAAAAAAACATGTAAAAAAAGTGTATTTTTTTTTTAGGTTGGTTCAGTTCTTCAAGGGGAAACTTTTTTCCACGTTACAAACGGAATGACAAAGTGAGTATACCCCCATACTGTGGTTGGAGGGTATAAAAATGATAAATTTACAAACAAAAATTGTAAATTTACAAAAAAAAATTGTTTAAAATTTTTCGGTAGTGATAGTTTTTAATCCACAAAAACTACAAAAAAAAAGTTGTCAATTAACAAAATAATATTGTTAATTTGCATTTATTTTGTAAAATGTCGAAAACAAAAATTTTTTGTTTTAATTTTTTTTCAAAAAAACATTTTGGGACTTCGAAAATTTTATGGATTTTTTTTTAAATCTTTTTAATAATTCTTTACTCCAAAGCGCAAAAAAATGTGTTAGGGGCTCAGAAAATTAACAAAAAAAAAAAATTATTTTTAAACAACATAAATCCTTATAATAAAATCATTTTTGTCAAATAACTGTTAATATGTAAATTAACACAAGGATTCTTAATCAATTTTTCAAAATTTATTCAACTTTTTTTTTAAATGTTTTTCAATAAAAATAAAAGTTGACCGGGACTTGGAAAATTTAAAAAAAATAGAAAATTTACAAAAACTTTTTTTTTTTAACAACATAAATCCTCGCATAACATAATTTTTGTAAAATAACAGTTTGTTTTTTGTAAATCAACTAGAATCCTCGTAATAAAGACTTTGTTGTAAAATTACAGTTTTTTTTTTTTTGTAAAATAACCTTTCCATATACAATTACGAAAATAAATTTGTAAAATTACCAATAAAACTTTGAGAAAAGTTCAAGATTTTTTGTTAAAAAACAAGGAAAATTGTTAAATATTGGTAGACGGGATTACAAGGCATTTTACCAGGCGTTTACCAGTTTTTTTTTTTTTGAGTTTAGTAAGTTTTTTGACAAATTTAAAAACAATAATATATACAAATTTTCAAAACGAATAAAAATATTTTTTTCGGCATAAATGACTCGAGTTTACACTACACTATTTATGCTTAAAAATATTTGAATTTGTTTAAATTTTTGTCTTGAAAATTGAAAGGTTTTCGTTTGAGTTTCAATATTTTTTTTATAATTTTGTTGTTTTTTTTTAATTTCAAAGGCTTAAAAAACGTTTACATTGGTTAATGTGTGCACTGACCATTTAAGTCGTTTTTGCCGACAAAAATGTTAAAATATTACCTTTATAAATCTACCTGGATTTCAACTACTTTTTTTTCAAAAATCTAATATTTAAAAAATAATTGCCTTCCTAATGTTCACACATAATACACATTTAAATTGATGTGTCAACTTTTTACCGGAATTAGTTGTCATTTAAAAAAAAGAAAACCAAACCAAACCAAAAAAAAAAACAAACAAACAAAAAATCCAAAATGACATTGACAGCCGAAATTGTGTTGCAGTTTTGACGGTTGTCATTTAAACTATCCCAGCAAAACTTAGATTACCAAATAAGGTATAAAATAAGGTATAGGATCTCTTATTTTATACATTGCAGCATTGATGATTTTAACAGGCGATGAGACTCAAAGTAATGCATCCACATTATCACATAGAATACCAGTAAGGTATAAAATAAGTCATAAATTTATAACGAAGAATACCAGTAAGGTGTAAAATATATGATATTTTATAGGTTACGAGTAAGGTATATAATATAGCATACCAGAACGTAATATATAAGGTGTTACGAGTAGTGAAAAAGTAATTTTGTATTAAATTTACTCACGTGATTGTAAGTGAGTGTAAGTAGATAAAATATGCTCGTGAGTGTGTGTCGTTAGAAATTTCCTGTCGTGAGCCCATCTCTAGTTTAAACTTATGCATTTTTTTATAAAATAATTATTTTTTATGTTATTGTAATGCATTATGCATCCAATTATAAATAATGCATTATTTCAAACTTTGAAATAATACATAATGTAACCAAATATAAGTCATCCATGATTTAATGTTTAGAAATAATAAATATGAAATACATTTTTTCCAATAATCATTCATTACGTAGCAAATTATTAGTAATGCATTATTTTTCACTTGAAAATAATACGTTGTGGAACAAATGTTTGGTAAGACATCCTAAAATAATGCTACAAATAAGGTATATACATTACCTGGTAATGTGTTATATAATCACTACCCATTACCAAAGTTTTGCTGGGATGTTGCATGCACATTTCAAAATGATTATTTTAGTTTTAATTATTTTCTATTTTTGTCAATTAACTAAAAAATATACTGCATCACAGAAATGTGTACAATTTAGATTTAAATTGTATTTTACCTATAATACCATAGGAATTTAAAATTAATAAGCAATTTTACATTCCATTGAAAGAATTTTGGGAAATTTTATTTTTCAATATTTTTTTTACACCATATACATTAGAGTGGCAGGAATAATTACTTTTTTTTAGAATTTCGTCGATCGCCGATTAAAACGAACAATCGATGGTTCGTTTTGGTCTAAAAATTCTATGTTTAAATTTTTAGCCAAATCGGACAAAATGAACCCGTGATTTTTGGGGGGGGGGGTTAAAGTTTTGCCCCAAAAAAAATGTTTTTCCCATACAAACCAATTTTTTTTAAATTTTTTAATTATTGTTTTACTTGATTAGCTTATTAACGACTAAAAATTTCATTTAGGTGGGTTAAACCCTTTCGCTTTAAAAAAAAATTAGGTCCATTGGGATCAGTGGCGTGATATCTTTTGAGTTTGGGGGGTAATTTTTTGTTTATTTACAGCCGATTTTTCAATCAAAATGTCAGGGCTCTCCTTAAAAGGAGCTTTGCTTTTCATGATTATAGTTTCGTTTACATAATTTTTTTTTAATTTGTGTCAAAAGAAAATACATAAAAAAAATAAAAAAGGAGGAAAACCTGCCAACTAATACAGTATACAGACTAGCGTGATTTTAAAATCACCATGTGATTTTTCTTTGAACAAAATCACATAGTGATTTACAAAATCATCTCAATTTGTACTAGCATAAAGAAAAATTGCAAAATCATCTCAACTTACCATGGTAAGTTCCTGTAGTGTGAACATGGCCTAACACTTAGTTTTGTAATGTTCGTTATTTTTTTTTGCAAATACACAAAAATTTTGTTTTCTACAAACACAGATTTTTTGTTTTCTACAAACACAGATTTTGGCAGAGCATAGATACAAACTCAATCGTGTCTGTCATGACTTTCACATCCACGTGAAAGTGAAACACTTCCGAATATTTTGGTGTCCTGGGTTTCACTTCCGAATTTTTTTTTTCGTTTTGCTTTCGTGTGCAAAAAGCTAACTGAAAGTAATTAGAATGTACTTTTTTCCCTATAAATATTAACTTAAAAATAAAAAACCCATGTTTAATTTATAATTTGATATGGGCAATTCCATCATGTCGAACGTGACCGTTGCACACATTTAAGTTGAAATAAAAGTCAAAATAAAAAGAATTTTTTTCTTGACTAAAGAGGAAACTTATAGCTCTTAACTAGCTCTTTAATTGTTGCTCAGGTTGATTTTGGAAATTGTTTCAAGTTTTCGAGATAACCGCAAAGAACACAACCATTCGCACGGGACAAAAAACAGAAGTGGTTTTCGCGACTATCAATTAAAACTCTGTTTTTAGCGAAACCTGAGGCAATATCACAATGCGACTAATTTTAGAATGTTGGCTAATAATGTCTCTTAAAAGTTGTAAAATTTTACCTCAAAATTATTTCTACTTTTTTTTTTAATTTAACTTTAATCACTGTCGCACGGGACATGTCGCACGGGACATTTTTTTCCATCATCATATTTATGTTGTTTTAGTTGTTCTTTTTTTTAACAAATTATAAATAAATAAGCTTAAAAAACATATTTTTATTCATTCATTTTATTTCAATACGTCCTTCAGCCAACGATTTCCACTTTTGTCTAGCATTCTGCATTATTTCCTTGTTTTTTAATTTATTGTCTTGTAGTTTTATTTCATCTTCCTTTAACTTCTCTCCACCGTTTGCATCACTCTTTATTTTTTTTCGCCATTTATACTCATCTATAGGGATGTGATTTTCATGCAAATGCATGTTTTTTGTCGATCGTCTAAAAACGATGTCGACCAATTATCTTTCCGAATCAAGAAATTTTCGTTAAAATTGCATCGATTTGTTTTTGCATATTTTTGCATATTTTGGTGAAAATGCATATTTTTGCATATTTTGGTTTTAAATGCATATTTTGTGTATATTTCCAACTTTCAAGTGCATATTTTGGCATAAATGAGCAAAAACACAAATTAAAATTGATTTGTGTTATAATAGATTTTAAAAATTTATGTTGAAAATAAGAAAAATATTTTTTTTTTTTTACTTTTTTATAGGTTGTTTAATTTTTAAAACAATTATGGTACATAAAGTTTTAAATGTTACTATTTAAGGCCGGCGTTATTTTTTTCTTTTTATGAAAATCTTGTTGAAAACAAGATTTTTATTGCCTACATTTTATTTTTTAGTGCATATTTTAAGGTTTTTTAGTGAATATTTTGAATTTTTTAGCGCATATTTTAAGCGCATATCTTCAATTTTTTTAGTGCATGAAAATCTCATCCCTACACATCTATATTTAAATAATTTAAAAGTATGTATTTCGCGACATTGGAACAACAGGGTTCTATTTGCACCAACACTACTATTGAGAAAACTAAGGTTGAATATTGTTAATCGCTTTACTAAGTCAGTTTTGACTAAATATAAAGCGGTTTTTGAATAATTTGAAATTAGTCCTTAAATTTTATTGTGTATTTGAAAATATTCGCGCTACTATATTAGTTTTTGCACAATTTTAGTCTCAAAAAGCAGATAGAACTCTGTTGCTCAACGATAAGGCACATGAATTTGGACAACATGGTTCTAACTGCCAAATAGAACCTTGTGTTTCTGAAAGAAATATTTTTTTGCAGATAGAACCGTGTGTTATTTGGATTTATATATAATAATACAACATTTGTTAATCAAAAATAACCCGAATTACAAGGTTAGTCTCCCTAGCGTCCACCTGGGATCTTCATAATATTTTTTTTATTTTGTAGAGCAGGAAAAATAAATTGACACGTTATTAAGGGGGGTACATAAAGGGAAGAGAACGGTCAGTTTTTAGTCCCGGCAATGAGTATTTCATTGAAATGCTTTCATCATCGGGATGAGTTTTAATAAAATACTTCATTGCTAGGTCCATAATGGAATTTTTGCTTTTTAGTAGTACAAGAATCTCTCCATGTTAACAGTTTTTTGATGTTCTTGCCTTCGAATAATTTTTCGACAGTTTTTTTGGAAGGCTATCGGTCACACTTCTTCCGGTCACACTTCTTTTCAGTCCACAAAGCACAGTATATTTTTTTGTTGTTGACAAGTAAGCTGTTGGAGTACCTGAAGTTTTATTGAAAGCCTTTTATTTTATGAGTTTTTACTTGAAAAACCTAGCTTCAGGAATTGGTTTTGCGGATTTTAACTCCTTATCGCATCTTTTATCTACCCCAGTTACATTATTTTTCTTCTAGTGTGCGTTAAAACTGTTTTTTGGGAGTCGCAAAAGCTCCAAGCGAAGCCACTAGAGAAGAAACTCTTTATTTTGAATAAGTTTCAAGATAAGGTAAGGCTCACGTGACTTTAAACACATATTTTCATTACAGTTGGTGCTACACTCAAAAAAAACCTTGTAAAATTACTAGAAAAAAATTTTACAAATATTTAACAGTTTTCCATGTTTTTTAACAAAAAATTTTTTATCGATATTTAAATATTTCTTTGTAATTTTACATTTTTTTTTTGTAAATATACAAATTTCCAAGGTAATTTTACAAATAAAAATTAGTTAAGGCACGAGAATTCCTTGTAAGCATTATCGCATCAAAAAAGTTGTAAATTTCAAATTTTATTGGTAAAAAACTTGTAAAATTAGCAAAAAGCTCGAAATTTTTATTACCAATTCTCGTAAAATAGGAGGTAGAACAAAATCTAGTTAAGTTACGAGAAGTCCTTTTAATTTTTATCGCGTCAAAAAGTTATAAATTTACAATTTTATTGGTGAAAACCTTTAAAATTGTTTGTAATTTTACAAGCTTATTACTAGGGATGAGATTTCCATGCAAATGCATGTTTTTTGTCGATAGTCTAAAAACGATATCGACCAATTATCTTTCCGAATCAAGAAATTTGCGTTAAAATGGCATCGATTTGTTTTTGCATATTTTTGCATATTTATGTGAAAATGCATATTTTTGCATATTTTGGTTTTAAATGCATATTTTGTGCATATTTCCAACTTTTAAGTGCATATTTTTGCATATTTTGGCATAAATTAGCAAAAACACAAATTCAAATTTATTTTTTTCAAAAATTATTTTAAATTTTAAAAATTTATTTCGAAAATAAGAAATTTTATATTTTTTCTTTTAATTTTTTATAGATATTCTTAATTTTTTAAAAAATATTGTTTATATAATGTTAAACTTTTTAAATACGGCGTTATTTTTTGCTTTTTAAGAAGTTTTTCCTATGAAAACAAGATTTTTATTGCACACATTTTGTTTTTAGTGCATATTTTTAGGTTTTTGAGTGCATATTTTGAATTTTTTAGCGCATATTTTAAGCGCATATTTTCGATTTTTTAGTGCATGAAAATCTTATCCCTACTTATTACCAATAAAATTGAAATTTTTACTAGGAACTCTCTTAAAATATAAGGTGCTCGTAGCAAACAATCATTTTAAGAGACTTTTTTGGTAACTTTACAAGATTTATTTTCTTAGTGTACCCTCAAAAAAAACCCTTTCAAATTACTAGAAAAGGTCTCGTAATCCCATTTTAATTTGTGTTTTGTTTGATCGAAATTTAAATTTTTTCCGTAAATTGACAATTTCATTGGTAAAACATTAGTTATCCGCAGCCAAAATTTACGAAAACATTTTAAATTTACAAGAAAAAATTGTTGTTCACAAGGAATTTTAGTAATTTTATAATAAAAACATAAATCTAGTAATTTTTACAAGGAATTCTCGTTAAATAGGATGTAGCAAAAAAAACTAGTTGAGTCACGAGAATTCCTTTTAAGTTTTATCACGTCAAAAAAGCTATAAATTTACAATTCTATTGGTAAAAAGCTTGTAAAATTACAAAAAAAATTGTAATTTTTACTAGGAATTCTCGTAAAATTGAAGGTAGAAACCATACTTGGGACCTGAGCATTGACGCATTATTTTTTTCGTGTAAAATTCCAATGCAAAAGCAGGCATTGGCATTGTTTTTCATACAAAAGTAATGCCAGGTCCCAAGTATGGTAGAAACAAAATTAAAAGCTTTTCTTATCTTTTAACAATTTTTTTTTGTTCAGTGTACTTGTGCAATATGCAATTTTTAATCTGTGCAACATGGTTCTGTTTCCATTTACAGTGTCCACATGGTTATATCTGCAAAATAATATAGGCTTTTTTGGTAAACAAGGTTCTATCAGCCAGTTAGAACCTTGTTAACTAAATCTCAACCCAAAAACACGTAGATAGAACCTTGTTGCATAGAATATCTCAGAAGCTGTAAGAGATAGACAAAAACTGAGAGCGCCAATCGAAAGAGGGTAGTCGCTTTAGTGCGATGCGATATATAACTCATTTTTGAAAAAAATGTCAGTTAGAACCTTGTTGTCCCAAGGTCGCGATTTATATAAGTAAATCGTTTATGCAAAAAAAAATATTTTTAAAAATTTTAAAATCCACACTTACCATGTTGCACGTGACCAACTTTATATAAGAACCGAGATCACAGATTTTATTATTTTTAATTTTTTTTTTTTTTATTTTAATTGTAATAAAAATCTGTGTTTGTTCTCAATATTTGATGAATTTTCGTCATGTCTACTTGACGCACTAATAACTAATGTTGTTTTTCTATGTCGCACGGAACATCGAAATATGTGATAAAGCATAGCAAAAACTTACGGTTATTTTTTAAATGCATAGTTTTTATGGATTTTTTTTTAGCTCTTTGTATCTCAAGAAAGATTTTTTAAAAGCAAAAGTCAACATTTAATGTTTCTCTTTAAGAACTTTTATCAAAACAAAAGGTGCAATAGAAATGTCACAATGAGAAAAAATTGGCTTGCTCGACTTTATATTCGAATATCTCGAAATCGGTTATGAATAAATGTAAAATTTGTTCACGTTAGTTAAATTTGATTGTTTTTCTATGAAAATATGTTAAAACAAATTGGTTTTAAGAACTTTTGGTTTTTTGGTCTTGGTAGACCTTTCGGTGGAAGTGCCCATATATATTCTTTTTATTTTCATTAAAAAATCAACATTTTGTTAAGACTAAATATATGTAAAAATTATTTTAAAAACACTCCATAATTTATCGAAATTTTGTTCGGAAGTTGTGCAAAAACAACAACAAAAGTATACAAATTAAAAAAATCACATATTTCAATAACTACAATACTTAAAATACTTAAAAATTGTAAAAATAAATTAATTATAAAATTTTACAAAATTCAACATGGCGTTGTTTATCTTCGAAAAATTTTCGATAAATGGTGATGCCAATCCATGGTGTTGCCAGTTATTATTACTATTGAAAAGTACTACATTTTACAACTGGGGTTTATTACCATATGTTCATAGAATTATCAAGATGCGAAACATTGTTGAGTTTAAGGTACATAAGAGTAATTTATTCAACTCATTTTCGTGAATATATATTATTTAATGATAAATTCAATGATAAATTGGTGTTAAATATATATTTTTGTTTAAAAATTGTGCAAAACTTTTTTATTTATTTATTTTATTTAATTTTATTTATTTTTAAATAATGTTTCGCATCTAGCATATCTTAGTAAAATTTTTCGAACATATAATTAAGAAATATGTGATTTAGAAACACCAAATCTTTTTTTATGTGATTCGAAAATTTTCGCTCTAATTGAAAACGTTCTGAAGTCATGACAGACACGAATATGTCAAAGCAGAATATTAAACAAAATGATTTTAAGTGTTATAACTTGTTTATTTACTTTAGCTCAGTGGTTAGCAGTGTTGCCATAAGTTTAAACTGTGAAGGTGCTAGATTACAAACAAATGGGTGCTAGATCGCTCTACAGCTATAAAATTGGGTGCTAGATTGTTTTCTACATTTCTTGTGCACTAGTGTGCCCCTTATTTTGAAAATGTTGAATTTTTACTGCTCTTTTACCCTGCATTTGTCAAACAAGCTGAAATAAGTACCTGTTTATTTGGTTAAAGTCTCCAATTTCGGCCAAAAATTAACTAAATTTAAAAGAAAAGTTAATTTCAAATTTTTGAATATTCGCCCTCGATATGCTCAAAATAAAATATTTTTTGTTTTAATGTACTCAAATTAGTGCCTACGGTCAGTACCGTAGTACCGGGAATACCGGTATTCCCGGTTCTCGGTATTACCGGGAAATGGAACCGGTTTCCCGGTTCTTGAATTATTCCCGGTATTCCCGGTTCCGGTTCTGACGGTATTCCCAGGACTACCGGTATGTATATTTTGTAAAATTTTGTAAATTAAAAATTTATTCTTCGCTTTAACCAAAAAATAATACAAAACATGTGAAAAACACCATTTCCTATTTTTTATGAATTTAAAGAAAAAAAAATTACTTGATTTTTAAATAATTTTACAAACACAACTAAATATTTCTCAAATACTGATTAAATGGTGTAATCTTAATATTTTATGGCATGGTATTTTTTGTTTTTTGAGAACCGGTACCAGGATCAGAACCGGGAATACCGGTATTCCCGGGAATATATCTAGAACCGGGAAACCGGTACCAGAACCGGGAATACCGGTATTCCCGGGAAAACCGAGAACCGGGAAATGGGGGGCACTAACTCAAATAAAAAATACTTAACTTTTGTGATATCTGTAACCTACCCAGCAAAAACATGGTAATGAGTTGTGAAAAGTAATCATTACCAAGTACATTATTTATAATGAGTACCCATTACCATTTACATTATTTTAAGCCCAAAAGTAACTACTTCTCAGTAATATGTTATAAAAGCACCTCTATGTAATAATATCTTCTTGCAGTTGCAGTTTTTAACCTTTACAATTCAATTACTTAAAAAATTCTTAAAAACTTAATAAAAATTACGCAATTTTTAAGTTTTAGTAAAAACAAGTTAAATTTTAAATGTTTTAATTAACTAATTATTTTACTTCTTATTGGTAATGGGTTTTTACTTCTTATTTGTAATCCGATGCAGTAACTACTTATTTATCTCCATACTCTTCACTAGTTATTTTTGTCTCACGCCCTTGTTAAAATAATTAGTGTTTCATTCAATAAGTAACTACTGATTAACGTCTGTTTCGGATTACAAAACCCATTACTAGTAATGCCAATTTTTGCTGGGTATATAAATAAATTTTTTTTTCATAGAATTTCTAAGATTCTAAAATTTTTTCTATAAAAAAAGTCCAAGATTTTATGACACGTTTTCTTTAGAAAAAGTCACAGAGAAAAATAGAATTTTTTTTTTTGTAATTTTACAAGCTTTTTACGAAACAAATTGTAAATTTACAATTTTTTGGACGCGATAAAACTTACAAGGAGGTTTCGTGATTTTGCTAGATTTTTTGCTATTTTACGAGAATTCCTAGTAAAAATTACGAACTTTTTTGTAAGTTTAAAAGATTTTTTACCAATAAAATTGTAAATTTACAACTTTTTTGGCAAAACAAAACTTTTAAGAAATTCTCGTAAATTTACTAAAGTTTTTTATAAAAAATCTTGAAAATTTGTAAAATTACAAGAAAAACTGTAAAATTACAAAAAAAATTCAAATTTCGATCGAAAATTATTTGTTAAAAAACAAGGAAAACTGTCAAATATTGGTAAAATGGGATTACGAAACTTGTTCTAGTAATAAGAAAAGGTTTTTTTTGAGTGTATGAGCTTTTTTAAGCAGTTTGCACCATTTTTAGGTTTTTTTTTTCGTCCGGTATTGCGAAAGGCTTTATTACGAAGCAAGATAAAATGACTTTTAATTTAAAATTGGTCCGAATTGCTTGAAAACCCCTGTACTTATGTCTCTACTTAAACTTAGGTATTGACTGCAGAATACATCCTAATATTCTAAGAAATTTTTTTATAGAAAAAGTGTCATGTTTTCTTTAGAAAAAGTCTTTGATTTAGATAAATTTTTTCTATAGAAAAATTCTCAGATTCAGAGACATTTTTTCTGAAGAAAAATCTAGGATTCTAAAGCATTTGTTCTATAGAAAAAATCCCAGAATCTGAGATATTTTTTGGATTCTCAGATTTTGAGACATTTTTCTAAAGAAAAAGTATAAGACATTTGTTCATAGAAAAATATTTATGATCTCAGGCTATTTTTATTGAAAAAGTTTAAGAGTATGGGAAAAACATACAGAATCTAAATAAAACTCAGAATCTGATATTAATATCATTTGATTCAAACAAAATTCTGTAGATCGAAATGAAACTATTATTTTTCACAACTGATAAAAGTGACAGTTGGCTGCACTACAAAAATTTGGCTGGTTCTGAATTTGGTTACATTTTCTGTGTCTATACAAAAAATGTGGTGAAAAATAAAATATTTAAACAAGGTGGTGAAGAATTCAAAAATTCTGAAGTTGGTGCTAGATTTTTAAAAAATTCTGAAGTGGGTGCTAGATTATTGTCTAGCACCCTGTTTTAAAATATGGGTTCTAGATCACTAACGCGGGTGCTAGATCTAGCACCCAAAGTGCTGACATGGCAAGCCTGGTGGTTAGAGACTAAGCTTCACGAACAACTGGTTTTGTGTTCGAATCTCGGTGGGGATAAGTAAAAATAAATTAATTTTTAAAAATAGAATATTGTAAATAAATAAAAATAAAATAATAAAGTAAATAAAAATGAAATAATAAAATAAATAAAAATAGAATTGAACAATAAAATTTTTTTTCATAGCCTATGAACTTTTTCATAGGTATCTGGTTTCTATGAATTTGATTCATAGATTCTATGAAGGGCATCATTGGCTGAATTCTAATGATTTTTTTCATAAAATCAATGTACGTTTTCATAGCCGTAATGAACAAAATTCGTTCAGTGTAAAGAAAGTCTCAGATTTTAAGGCCTTTTTGTTATATAGAAAAAGTCTAAGATTCTGTCAATTTTTCATAATGAAAACGTTTCAGAATCTAAGACTTTTTCCTATCAAAAAAATATCAAATTCAGAGACATTCTTCCTATAGAAAAAGTCTCAGATTCTGAGACATTTGCCCTATAATAAACTCTCAGATTCTCAGACACTTTTCCTATAGAAAAAGTCTTAGATTCCGAGACATTTTTCCTATAAAAAAAAGTCTCAGATTCTGAGACATTTTTCTTATAGAAAAAGTCTCATTGTATGTCCAAAAATGGTCCAATTATATTGCGGTTTGGCTAGGTTACTAAGTTCACGTTGAACACATAAAAATTCAATTTTTATCAAATATTTCCATTTTTATGAATTTTGTGGGAATTATGTGAATATCGGGAGAGTAGTTTGTATGGGGACTACCAGAAGGACTGACCCGATTTCTTTGAAATTTGGAATGGTGATTTGTGCATACAAAATTTCAAAGCGATATCTATTATAATACGGTTATTAGAGTCATTTAAGCCTAATCCAAAGGGGGCGTTTGTATGGTGCACACAAAAAAATAATTTTCATATTATTAATGAATGCCGTTCATAATTTTTAGTGTTCATAGTATTTATGAACTTTTTATAATATCTATGAACTATTTCCTAATTTTTTTATTTTCAATTACATTCCCAGTATTATAATATGAACAAGAACATACACTCAAAAAAAAAAGTTTGTAAATTTACAAGTAAAAGGTCTTGTAATTCTATTTTACTAATATTTTTGTCTTTTTACAAAAATTGTTGTATATTTAATAAAACGAAAACTACAGTTTGCGTTGTAATTTTACTATTATATGTTGGTAAATTTATTTTACAAATTTTTTAGGTAAATTTACAAAAAAGTGAATTATTTTACAAATTAAAAAAATATTACAAGGTGTTTAGTTTTTTTACACAAGAAAACTGTAATTGTACAACAAAATTTTACTTGATGTTATTTAGTCTTTTTTACCAAAAAAATGTTTTATTACAAACATTTTGTTTTTTAAGATCGTTTACAAGGTTTTCAGTTTGAAATGTATGTATTAAAAAATGCAAAATTCCATTGTAATTTTACAAAACTTATTTTTTTACTAGAATTAATGTTGTTTTACAAAAAAATTTAATTATTCAACAATAGGACACGCAAAAATTTTCTAAGTTCAGATTTTTTTTTGCGTTTTGGAGTAAAAAATTTTGTTAAAAATAATTTTTTATAAATAAAAAATTTCATAAAAAAAAAATTGGAAATTTTTTAAGTTCCGGACACAAACATTTTTCGACTAATTGTAAGCTTTAGCAAAAAAATTGAATTTTTACACCATTTTTTGGTAATTTGCGTTAAGTAAAATACCACAATTTTTATGTGTTTCTACTATATAATTGTTCTAGTTTTTTTTTGTATTTTTACCATTTTTTGGTGATTTTACCATATTTTTTTGGTATTTTTTTTTTAAATTTGGGACCTAAAATGTCAATAGAAAGCTGCCAATTATGAAAAATCAAGTTTTTCTTATTTTAACTGGTACTTAAACATCCAATCTACAATATCCAAATTTTTTTTTTCTGATTTTTTAAAAATACTTGTGAAAATAATTCAAAATTCAAAAAAAAATTGTTATTTTTTGACTAATTTTTCCTGAAAATATAAGAAATTTCTTGTGTAGCCTCCTTCGCAATTCTCATATGTTCTACTTAAGAAAAACGAAATGTCAAAAAAAAAATAAAAAAGTGCAGTGTTATACATTAAAAAGTTTGTTTAAAGTGTTCAAGTGAAAAAAAAACTCTTTTCAGGTTGTTGAAGTGCTACTCCAGCTGCCGAAGAAGGAAAAATAAGATGCACCAATGGAAAAAACCTTTAAATTTACAAAATATGTAAATAAACCAAATTTTTTGTAAATTTACAAAACAAATATGAAAATTTAAAAAACAAAATTGTATACTTACAAAAAAAGTTGTAATTTTACAAAAATGAAATAGAAAATACAAAAACAATATTGTAAATTTACAAATTTTATGGTTAAACTACTGTTTTTACGGCAAAAAAATAAAAAAAATGCTATATATACTATAAAATTTGTAAATTTACCACTTTTTATTGTAAATATACAAGTTTTTTGCCATAAAAAACAGTAGTTTAACCAAATAATTTGTTAATCTACAATTTATTTTTTTCATCTTCTATTTTTCCTTGTAAAATAACAACCTTTTTCTGTAAGTTTACAATTTTGTTTTGTAAATTTACCAAATTTTTTGTAAATTTACAAAAAAAATTTTCACCTCGAAGTTAATATTTTACAAAAAAAATTGTAAATTTACATTTTCTTTTGTTAAATCAATTTACAAATTATCCCCGTAACATTACGGGGATTCTTGCTAGTACATATTTTACAAAACCTGCCCCGTAAAATCACGGGGATTTTATGTCATTTTACAACCTTTTTTTTTTGAGTGTAATAATTATGAAATCTGTTCTTAATTTAATTTTTACGATTTTTTTTTATAAAATATGAAAAAAAATCCTTAATGTTATGAATAATTTCATAATTTAAAAATAATCTCATAATTAAAAAAAAACAAAAAATTATAAAACCTACTTTTTTTGTAAACAAAGACATAAATAATAGGAACTACTTCACTAAGATTATGCATGGGTTCATAATTTTTACTTCTTTTTAATAATAACAAAACAGTTATGTTTAAACACTTTTTAAATGTATAAACACAACTTAAGAAAATATGACATCGTTCATAAAAATCCAAAATAAGTTTATATAAATTATGAACTAGTTCTTAAAACATAAATTCAACGGAATTATCGAAGTTTTATTTTGAAAAGTTACCGTAGTTGGCTTTGAGTTTGCTTTAGACAAGCAATAACATCATCAGTTTTGTTTTGTCGTGCGCTGCAGCAACGTGTGTTTTGCAAATTAAAACAAAAAGTGATTTTTCTAATAAATACAAATACAAACATAAATAAAAAATTTAAATTAAAAGTACGTAAAAAACGATTTATTGTTTTAAATGTAATATAAATTATAAAAATGTGGATCAATATATTTTTCACTTAGAAAGGCAACACATTTGCAGAGTGCTTGATAAATTTCAGTGCAGTGTTCCAAATTGTTTTCAAACGTTTGATATATTGACGTCGTGGAACTTAACTCAACTTTTTGACAAGCTTAAGGGTAAGCACATTAATAAATTTTTATTTTTTATAACTGGTTTTAATTTTTCTTTTAACAATTCATAGCACAACAATGTTGTATCCCTGTACTAAAAATTATTAAACGGAATCAGATAGAAAATGTGGTCAACGATTTTCCAATAGGGCTGGCAATACTACTTGAACACAGTTTAGAATCATGGCTACGATGAATTAACGCAGACCCCTGAAGCAAAAGTACAAAAGTTATGTATTTATTTATAAAAATAAATAATTTTTTTAATAAAATCTATGCAAGTCTTTCACTTAAAGTATGAACGTGTTCTTAGAATTTATGAACACGTTCATAAATTTACTAGTATTTTAGCAAAATATGAACTTATTCATAAATTTTATGAATATGTGCATTGGCAAATTTTTTATGCACATTTACATAATTTTTAAGTACACTCAAAAAAAAAAGGTTGTAAAATGACATAAAATCCCCGTGATTTTACGGGGCAGGTTTTGTAAAATATGTACTAGCAAGAATCCCCGTAATGTTACGGGGATAATTTGTAAATTGATTTAACAAAAGAAAATGTAAATTTACAATTTTTTTTGTAAAATATTAACTTCGAGGTGAAAATTTTTTTTGTAAATTTACAAAAAATTTGGTAAATTTACAAAACAAAATTGTAAACTTACAGAAAAAGGTTGTTATTTTACAAGGAAAAATAGAAGATGAAAAAAATAAATTGTAGATTAACAAATTATTTGGTTAAACTACTGTTTTTTATGGCAAAAAACTTGTATATTTACAATAAAAAGTGGTAAATTTACAAATTTTATAGTATATATAGCATTTTTTTTATTTTTTTGCCGTAAAAACAGTAGTTTAACCATAAAATTTGTAAATTTACAATATTGTTTTTGTATTTTCTATTTCATTTTTGTAAAATTACAACTTTTTTTGTAAGTATACAATTTTGTTTTTTAAATTTTCATATTTGTTTTGTAAATTTACAAAAAATTTGGTTTATTTACATATTTTGTAAATTTAAAGGTTTTTTCCATTGGTGCATCTTATTTTTCCTTCTTCGGCAGCTGGAGTAGCACTTCAACAACCTGAAAAGAGTTTTTTTTTCACTTGAACACTTTAAACAAACTTTTTAATGTATAACACTGCACTTTTTTATTTTTTTTTTGACATTTCGTTTTTCTTAAGTAGAACATATGAGAATTGCGAAGGAGGCTACACAAGAAATTTCTTATATTTTCAGGAAAAATTAGTCAAAAAATAACAATTTTTTTTTGAATTTTGAATTATTTTCACAAGTATTTTTAAAAAATCAGAAAAAAAAATTTGGATATTGTAGATTGGATGTTTAAGTACCAGTTAAAATAAGAAAAACTTGATTTTTCATAATTGGCAGCTTTCTATTGACATTTTAGGTCCCAAATTTAAAAAAAAAATACCAAAAAAATATGGTAAAATCACCAAAAAAATGGTAAAAATACAAAAAAAAACTAGAACAATTATATAGTAGAAACACATAAAAATTGTGGTATTTTACTTAACGCAAATTACCAAAAAATGGTGTAAAAATTCAATTTTTTTGCTAAAGCTTACAATTAGTCGAAAAATGTTTGTGTCCGGAACTTAAAAAATTTCCAATTTTTTTTTTATGAAATTTTTTATTTATAAAAAATTATTTTTAACAAAATTTTTTACTCCAAAACGCAAAAAAAAATCTGAACTTAGAAAATTTTGGCGTGTCCTATTGTTGAATAATTAAATTTTTTTGTAAAACAACATTAATTCTAGTAAAAAAATAAGTTTTGTAAAATTACAATGGAATTTTGCATTTTTTAATACATACATTTCAAACTGAAAACCTTGTAAACGATCTTAAAAAACAAAATGTTTGTAATAAAACATTTTTTTGGTAAAAAAGACTAAATAACATCAAGTAAAATTTTGTTGTACAATTACAGTTTTCTTGTGTAAAAAAACTAAACACCTTGTAATATTTTTTTAATTTGTAAAATAATTCACTTTTTTGTAAATTTACCTAAAAAATTTGTAAAATAAATTTACCAACATATAATAGTAAAATTACAACGCAAACTGTAGTTTTCGTTTTATTAAATATACAACAATTTTTGTAAAAAGACAAAAATATTAGTAAAATAGAATTACAAGACCTTTTACTTGTAAATTTACAAACTTTTTTTTTGAGTGTACTATTTCATAAATAATATGAGTTGTTCATAAAAAAATAGAAAGAAATTTTCCCAGTATTTTTTAAAAATTTATGATTTTTTTCATAAATGCTATGAAAAGTTCTTAAATTCGTTCATTGGCAAATTTTTCATAAAATATTCATAAATACTATGAATTTTTTTTTTCTGTGTGGCTAGGGGTTAACATGGACCGATTTTCTCCAATTTCAATTGGCTTCGTCCTTGGGCCAAAAGATGCTTAAGTTTTAAATTTCAAGTCAATTGATTGAAAATTGCGAAAATTGCGATCGTGCTTAAACCGATAGATGGATAGACGGACGGACGGCCGGACATACGGACGGACGGACAGACATCGCTAAATCTACTCAAAAAGTAATTCTGAGTCGATCGGTATACTTGAAGGTAGGTCTATGACCAATATTTCGGGTAGTTACAAACATCAGCACAAACTCATTATACCCTGTAATAGAGATGGGCGCGTGAGTGGATTTTGATTCAAGGTTTGAAAAAAATATTTTTTCAAACTTTGCCAAATATATTGCCTTAAAGACATAGTGAGACAATTTTATAATGTTTGGTATAAACCAAAGACATAAGCACCGCAGTCTAAAATTTGGTACCAAAAATCGTTCATATGAAAGAACTCCCACCGAAAATTATGAAATAGCTCCCAACAAAAATGATAAAAGTCCCACTTAATTGGGAGTTACTTCATATGAAATAACTCCCAACTTTGTATGGAGTTTTTTTTGGGACTTTTTTCATTTTTTAGGTGGGAGTTAATTCATGCGGGAGTTATTTCGTGTCGCCAAAATATACGATATTATTTTCTGTGCAGTTAAACCATTTCGTTTGATTTTTTTTTTTACTCATTGACTGATTCTTAAATATTTGTTAGAAAAAATGACTACGGGGTTCCAAAAAAAGTATACAAATGACACTGATATGATGAAGATGATGATGCTACAGTTCCTTTTGTAACTTTTTTTAAACAAAAAAAAAAATTTAAATAAATAATTTCCGGTTTACCTAATTTAGTTTGGGGAACTTTTAATCTAAATATTGCCATTTTCAAATTATTTACAAAATGTATGAAAAATTTAAAGATACAAATAAGAATAAGCAGACAGACGGACGGACAGACAGACACATGTAGTCATCATATACAAATATGGATATTTACCTTTATTTTTTTTTTGTTTTTGGTAAGACAGAAGATATATGTTTTATGCAAAAAAAAAAAAAAAGTTAAAAGTACAATAATATAAATTTGTTTGTTGGCTATTTTATTTCTTTATCTGAAAAATGTTTAAACTAAAAAAAAATGCAAAAAAAATATGTTAAATTAGAAAATTTATGTGTGTACATATCCACAAATGCAGTATTGATGCAAAAAGAAAAAACGAAAAGAAAAAAACCCAAAACCAAATCAACAAGGAATAAAAAAAAAATCCAACTTGACTTGTCCATATTTTAACCTCACAAGTCAGTCTCCTCTACTCTACTCCAGTCTGCAACTATGGTCGGTCGATCTATGCTTGAAAGAAGCCTGTTTATGGACTTCTTTCTACAAGACTGTTGCAAATCGATTCAAGAACAAATTAAAACATTTCAAGATTTATTCGCCAAGCTGTCAAAAGTTCGTTTGGCGCTCATACACAATATAAAAAAAAAAAAACAGCAATAAGTATTCAAAAAATATACGAAAGAAAATAAAAGTTTGTCTTTGCTATTCCAATTGCTGCTCCAGACTCCATCCAGTACATTGGTTGGCTGCTTTGGTTAGCAGAATTGCTTGGTTGGATGGATGGCTGGTTGATTCGTTGGTTGGTTGGTATTCCCTGCTGCGTTTTATATTTGAATGGTATATATTTTTTTTTTAATAAGTCATATGTTGTATTATTAAAAGACTTCCGGCGTTATTTTTTTTATATCTTTCATACATATTTTTGTTTCTTTATCATTTTAAAGTTATTTTTCTTGTTCTTCTTAAATTTCATTCAAATTGACTAGAATAGTGTTTCTGAAACTTTATTTACAAGGCCATGAGGCACCACTGCATATTACTTACAATTACGCAGAAAATAAAATCTTCAAATTTAAACCAACAAACATCAATTGTAAATCAACCAAACATGATATCAACCAAAGATTTAGTAAAAACGGCCTCCTGTTAGTCCATAATACAAAACTTCGATTTTGTTTTTAACAAACTCATTCAAGTAATTTTATTTTAAAATTATTTTATCATATCAATAAACAGTGTTTGTTGAATTTATTTGTTAAAAAAATTTCATTTGTCAGTTCAACAAATTGTGTTTGTTGAATTTCTTTGTTGAAAAAAAATTAAGATTTTTTTACTTTTGTCAGATCAACAAATTTTGTTTGTGTTTATTGAATTTCTTTGTTGAAAAAAAAAAAATCTTTTTTCAACAATTAAAATTTACAAACGTTTGCTGATATTACAAATTTCTGTATAGGAGCACTTTCAGTGAAAAAAATTAATTGTATTCACAAATATGGGGTTCAATATAACAATTAATTTTTTTGCTGTGTAGTTAACGTGGCATACACTCAAAATAAATTATCTGTCCAATCAGCAGAAAAGTCTGCTGAAAATACACTCATTTTGAGCCATATGAGAAATCTGCTTATTTTAGCAGACACGGTTTGCTGAAAATCTGTCATGATTTTCTAGGTAAAATCAAAACAATTAAAAAATTATGTCACTAACTGTTTGTAGTTTATTTCAAAAATTTTACGTTTAGTCGTTTATAAAAGAAAAAACATTTGTTTCATGTTCAGTTTTTATTAATGACTACTTCTGTCCTTTGTTTCAAAAATAACACACTAAAAAATAAAGACTTTCATTAACATTTAATTTTTAAAGTCATTTATTTTTGTTCTGTAATTAAAACTACTGATTATTTTTTAAATTTTTAATGATTTGTGTAAGTAATTTTTTTTTTTAATTGTTAGTATTTTTTAAAGAGATATCATTAGTTTTTACCTACACAAGTAGGTTATTTTTTGTAGAAAAAAAACTCAAAAAATTATTTATAGAAATATAAATACATGTTTGTATCAAGTGACTTTGGCACGATGGGTAGAGTGTCTGGCCAGAATGTAGTTGATTGCGGGATCGATTCCCCAAAATTTTATTAAAAATTTTTAAAAAAATATTTCAATAGAAAATTATAAAAAATATTTTTGGTGTTTGTTGGTAAAAATAACAGAAATATCATTAATTTTTAATGTTTTCGTAGGTTATTTTTCTCGAATTTGTTGGTAAAAAAGAATGAAAAAAACGTAATTTGTTAATGTTTAATGTTATTTATTTTAGGAAATTTTGTCAACAATAAAAAATAAATGTTGATGTTTGTTAAAACAAACGAATGATTACTGGGATGGTTTTCAATTGTTTATTCACTGGTTTTAAATGTGTTTTTCATTTGTTTTTGCCTACAAAATATTTTGAGTGCAGAAAAATCTGTCAAAACAGCATTTTTTAAAAATTTTTTGTTTTTGGAAAATTTATTTTAATAAAAACTGTAATAGCTTTTTTTTTTAAATTTAAACTTAATATAAAAATTTGTCTGTAAAATTAGCAATAAAATCTACTGATTTTTTTTGTTTTGTCAATTACACTGTGCAACACAACTTTGTATCTTGGATGGGAACAACATAAAATTAAAGTATACCAACAGTAGAGCAAAACCTCCGAAGGGTATTGAAAACTTAGCTCGAGCACTTTTTTATGGCCCACTGATATTTTTTTACAATTTTTTTCAAAGGTGTTTTGAATTCGTCAAAAAAAGTATTAAATCTAGTTCTGAGGTAAATAATGTTAAGAAATGTGTTCAGTGAAATTTGATGGCAGTTATTTTTATTACCTCCACTTACAATTAGTGCACTCAAAATAATTACTCTGTTAAATACTCTGTAAAATGACTGTAATCTTAATTTGACAGATATTTGACAAAGTTATCTGCCGAAATACAGATTTTGAGAAAATACTTTGTATTTTCTTGTGACCGAAAAACTAAGTATTATCTGTAATTTTAATTTTTTCTTTGTAATCTTTATTTTACAGATAATACTTAAATAGAGTTTTTTGTTAAAATACAGATTTTTGAAAAATAGTCTCGTAACCAAAATATTTATTGCTCTGTAATACAGTTTCCAAATAAAAATCTCTTCAAAAAAACTTCCAAATATTTCAACCCCTTTTTAAAAAGCTTCTTAAATTACAATTAAAGCTGGTAAATTTTCCGAAGATGTGTTGTAAATTGGAAGGTTTTTTAATTTTTACAAAAATAAAAGTAAATTTAAAATTTGGAAGCATTAAAGCGGGTAAATTTATACGATGACATTTTCCAATTGTCAACACTACTTGCACATTAAGGAAGGATAAATTAATCGGGAATCAAATAGTGACCGTTGTGTAAAAGCCATATCAAACACATTAAAAAAAATATGCAAGAAAGTCAAGGCATTCTTAAACGATTTATCTTAAATTTTATAAAATGTTTATTAGAATGAATCCGCTCAAAGGTGGCACTGAAAATGAGAAATTTATGAAAAAACAAAAAACCTGAGAACATCTAGCGAGCTTATAAATAATTTCTACAAAGTTCAACATTCGCGTGCGAAACATTTAAGCGGGCGCATTTAAATGATGGCAGTTGCCTTTATTTTGTGTCAAGTTATTACTTAGCCATGCTTCTTGCACATTACAATCGAAGAAAATGAATAAGAATTCTTATAGTTGTCACTTAAAAAGTGAACTTAACAAGAAATTAAAATATAACGTTTCGCGTTCGCACCTTTAAAGTGGGAAACGCATTTAATCAGGCTCATTTAAATTATGAAAGTACTAATAGGAAACACAATTAAAAATAGCACCTGCTCAAATCATCATTTATTAATTTATAAAAACCTCGGTAAACATCTACCGCTTAAATGCGTCACTTAATATGTGAGCTTTAATAATTTAAAAATTTGTAACCCGCAAAGAATAATTTTATTGGCTTGTCAGCCTGTTAATGTTTTTAAAGCAGGGAAGTTCTGGAGTTCATTTTGTTCCCAATTATTTCATGTGTTCCAGTTTAAAATCAAATAAATTTAACAAAAACTTTGTAAATTTTCAGAAGTTTTTGAAAAACATCTGGTCACGCACCAACATTTTACAGATAATTCTGTAAATTTACAATTTTTTTGTGACGAAATAATTTTACAAAGTTTTTACAAATATATGTAAAATTACAGAGTACTTCTCTGTAAAATAGTGATCCCATTTAACTAATATTTTACTAGAAACTATGTAATTTTACAGTTTTTTTTTTTGTCCAAACCATTTTACAGAGTTTTCTTCGTAAAATAACAAAAGATCTTGCTGGTTGGAATTCTATGGTATTTTCTGCTGGCTCAGCAGAGTATCTCTGTAATTTAACAGAGTTATTATTTTGAGTGTGATAGAGGGTATATATAAGTTTGTCATTCCGTTTGTAACTCATCGAAATATCGGTCTGGGATCCCATAAAAGTATATATATTATTGATCAGTGATCGATTCTAAGACATTCTAGCGATGTCCGTCTGTCTGTCTGTCTGTCCGTCTGTGAAAATGGTGATCACGGCCAAAGTATTAAACATATCGCTCATTTACTTGTATAGTGTCATAAATCAAAATATTTGTTTATACGGAAAACGCGTTTAAAGTTTATAATTGAAACTGGTTTTCCATTAAAAAAGGCCGGTACATAGAAAATGTAAAAATGGCGGATTCTCTTCCCAAACTGTGAGTTTAAAAGATATTAATACATATTTTTGACACAATATAAAGCATGTAATAACGAATAATTCTGTATCAATTACTCAAAAATTACATATTTTGAGTTATGACACTATACAAGTAAATGAGCGATATATGACTGAGACTTAGCAAACCATCTTGTTATTGTCCTAAGTAGTTTGGTATTGCATTTGATCGAAAGCGGTTCAGCGGTTCAAAAGTTATGAACTAAAATGTAAGAACACCTCGAAAATTTTGGTATATTCTACATAACCTAAAAATGCAAAACAAAATGCTTTAAATTGGCTGCTGGTTGGCATATGTCAACAGAATTGGACTCAGAATGGAATTTTTACACGTACAAACCAATTTAAAAAAAAAAAATCGCGGAATTTTTTTTTCACCAAAAAAATTTTTTCCGCGTATTTTTGCAAATAATCTTTGATTACATTGTGGAGGGTATCAATACATTTGGCAAAGCCGAATTTAACTTTTTCACTTGTTTTACAATATATTAACCTTCCATTTCCAATTTTTAGGGGTCGTTTTGGTCCTCTTTTTAAATATCCCCAAAGAACACCCACAAAACGTGCTTTAAAAGGGTTAAAATGTTCTACAAAAATTTTTTGCATCAAATTTCACTAGGGGTTGTTGAAGATCAAAAAATCGTGCAAAAAGTCCAAAATGCTTAAAAAAGTAAAATTGTAAATGGCGCTATCTCGGAAACTAAGCCAGATAGAGCAAAATGGAGGCCATTTTTGGTTCTCGGGCTCTCCATAGTATCGCCGGTCCTCTTCACATGTGTGGACCCTAATGTGCCCTAACTTTGGATCCAAAAAAGTTAGCATTCCCGAAAATTTTAAAATGCTCATATTTCGGTAAATATTGCCGACACAACAAAAAGTCCAAAAGCATTTTTGTAGCTGTCAACACGTAGAATAAGACCGAAAAATAGTCAAAAGCTCTCCGAGTAATATTTTTGAAGTTATCGAGTTTTATTAATTCTCAAGACCCCAGTGGTCCCCTATAATCACGTATCTCAAAAACTAAGCAAGGTAGAGCGAAACGGACACAAATTTTGGATCAAAAACTATGACGATTTTAAGGGAACCCAACTAGGTCTAGGCCCATCGGGGTCTGGACCTATCGGGTCCGAACCCAATGGGGTTCTCAGATGTGTATGAACTAAGTTCAAAAAAAAAAATTAGTTAACTAATTATTGGCAAAACATTTTTGCTAACTTTAGCAAAAAAATTGTGGGTTCAAAATCAGCAAACTTTCTTGTAGGTTTACAAGCTTTTTTTGTTAACATTACAGTTTTTTTTTTTTTGAGTGTACTGTAAAATTGTTTTTCATTAAAGTCGTGCTTCTGAGATAAATTACAATAATAAATATCTTCAGTAAAATTTATGGCGGTTCTTTTCTTACCCCTTTTGGTCCTTTTTTCAAATATTCTCAAATAACACCAATAAAAAGTGCGTTTAATGGGTTAAAATGTTCCACAAATATTTTCTGCATCAAAATTCACTAGGGCTTGTCAAAGGCCAAAAGTTCGTGCGAAAAGTGCAAAATGCTTTAAAAAGTAAAAATATAAAGTATTTTGGTGAAACATAATTAAACTAGTTATGATAACTTAAAATTTTTCTTTTTTAAACATTTTGCTTATATCGCACGAGATTTTGAACTTTGATAACCCTTAGTAAAATTTGATGCAGAATATGGTTGTTGAACATTCTAACCCTTTAAACGCACGCCTTAGGGCGAGTTTTTGAGTTGTAAAATTTAATGATTTTAGGTTTAAACTGAGTTAAAACCACAAATTCTGTTTTTGAGATGTGGTTTATTTTAAGTTTAACTCACCAATGTTGGAGATTTAAACTAAGGTACAAAAACGTCAAAAAAACACCTCTGATTTTCAAATATACTGGTTAGTATTGCCATGTTGTGGTATTTTATTCGAAAAAAAGGTGCATTGATGGCAACTATTCTAATTGGAAATGTGGCATTTGGTATGGCAATACCGCGTTAATCGACACTTGCTAAACTTGAACTAAAAAACGGAATGCTTGGTTAAACTTGGTTTTATTTTTATAAAGTTTAATAAAACTCCCGGTTAAACTAAGTTAAAGTGATATGTCAAAAACGCAGCCTTTGAGTAGAAACAGAACAAGTCCGGTACGATTTTTTCCATACGATTTGACAGATAAAACCGGTGGCCGGCGCCGGTGTGAAATAAAACTTGTTATATTTTTTAAAGGTGGCAAAACTCATTCTAATTGGAAACCGTCCCCCGTGCCGTGCTTGTTCTATTCGTACTATTCGGCTGCGTTTTTGACATATCGCACATGTCGATTAACGCGGTATTGCCATACCAAATGCCACATTTCTAGTTAGAATAGTTGCCATCATCGCACATTTTTTCCAATAAAATACCACAACATGGCAACACTAACCAGTATATTTGAAAATCAGAGGTAGTTTTTGACATTTTTGTACCCTAGTTTAACTCTTCAACATTAGTGAGTTGAACTTAAAATAAACCACATCTCAAAAACAGAATTTGTGGCTTTAACTCAGTTTAAACCTTAAACCAATAAATTTTACAACTCAAAAACTCGCCCTTAGTCTTGCGTTCGAATAGGATATATAAGGGGCATTCCTTGTCAAATCGGACACTTTGAAAATGTTTTTTTAGATTTTCCAAATTTGTTTACAGTTATTAGTACCCTTCTAAAACACCTTCGTGGTAAATTTTCAGATTTTTTTTGATGTTTTACTCATAACTTCTTCAATAATAGTCCAAATTTTAAATTTTTTTTTCTTCAAAGTTTTTGTTTTTTTACGTACTACTATTTTTTAAAATTTTTTGAAAAAAAATTATTGTAATTTTCCAATCTTAAAATCATTTCTACTGCTCCAATGGTGCGTCATAGAGGGGTCATTTATACGACCGATCCCCATTAATTTTTACGTCTTAACATTTCTTTGGAACAAACTAATACAATATCTCCAATTTCTAAGGGGGCTCCCACACAAAACGACTTTTTTTAAATTTGCTCCAACCGCTCTAACTGCCCTAATAGTGCCCTTAGAACAACAAAATGTATGACCGACCCACAATATTTTTTTAGTCCAAACATTTTCTCTGAACACACCTACCCTCTATCTCTAATTGTTAAGGCGGTCCCACACAATTTTTTTTTTGTTTTTTGTAAATTTGTTTTATTTAATCAGCTTCTACCGGTCCAATGGTGCGTCCGAGAGGGGTCATTTGTGAGACCGACCCCCATTTATTTTTACCGTACAACATTTTTTTTAAAACATACCTACGCCCTATCTCCACTCCCTAAGTAAGCTCCCATACAAATAACAGTTGGAGAAAATTTTATAAAAACGTAATTTTGAATGGAAGCATTAAAATTATTGCTCCATCGGATTATTTCAAAAAATATTAGAAAGTACCAAAATTACACTTTTTAGCCCATTTTATCACCTTTAAATCAGAATTTCCAAAAAAAACCCAGCCTTAGTGGATTTATTTTTCGGAAGATCAAATTTTAAGTCTCTATCTTCAGTGGTTTGGGCTGTGCTATAATGAATCAAATCACTCAGTTATACAACCGTTAGGGAATCTCTGCCCTAGAACTACTAAAGTTGAAGGTAAAGACAATCAAGTATAAGAACTGTTTAAGTTGAAAAATCGTCTGTCATAATATTATGCATGCATACGTATATTTGTATACGAACGAGTATACTCGTGAATATATGAAAAGTATAATAATAATAATGAAACAATATTCTACACATAATTTCATTTCATTCAGTTTCCTTTTGTTTTATATTTGTTATTTTTCAGTTAATATTTCTCGTGTATTTATAAATATTATTTTTTCAATTCATTGAGTAAAAAAAAATATTTAAAAAATGTTCACATACTCGCTCATAGTAAAAAGATCAAGATTTTTTTGTTTAACCAAAAAAAACGAATCGAAAATGTGTGTGAAACATTTATTCCATCTCACACAATTTTTCTGAACTTTGAGATTTATTTTAGTAAATTTAAAAAAAAAAAAATCTTGAGGGGGAGTTAACCTAAGAAGATACTTCTTCTTCTTGTTCTTTTTATAGTTTTGTGTGTGGGTGTACTTGGTGGTAACCACCCACTTGACTTCTGCAACCCAGCCTTAGAATATTGTTGACGCTTGGGAATCATCATTATCGTTCTCAATCTCTCAATCTTTATAAATACTGTTTTGGGAACTTCTTTTTTTATTGTTTTCCTTAACTTAAAAGTTTTCTTATCACAGACTAAGAGGAAACTATAGATGACCTGCCATAAGATTTTTGTTTTAAAGAACTTCTTGGAAACCACCTGTATTTCCTTTTTGTCTGTTGAAAACAAAAGTTTAAAATATTGACTGATACTTTTGGCACACCTTGTTTTTTGTATACTTTTTTAATTTTTGTTTTATTAGCTTTTTTTGGAGATCACACCACTTCTGTTAACCATTTGTATTCAGATCATAGTGATTCCACACTTAACACAAAAAAAATTGGAATTTTAAGTTTAAAGAATCCCGGAAAAAGTTCTATAAAAGGCATCAGATTCGTCGACTTTTTCTACAGCAAAAAGGTCTCAGAATCTGAGACTTTTTCTATAGGAAAAAAGTTCTCAGAATCTGAGACATTTCTACTGGAAAAAGGTTTCAGAATCTTTTTCTATTGGAAAAAGGTCTCAGAATTTGAGACTTTTATTATTGGAAAAAGGTTTCAGAATCTGAGACTTTTTCTATAGGAAACAGATCACAGAATCTCAGACTTTTTTAGAAAAAAGATTTCAGAATCTTATACTTTTTCTACAGGAATCTGAGACTTTTCTATAGGAAACGTGTCAGATTTAGATACTTTTTATTTAGAAATTGGAGACATTCTTTATGATAAAAGATATAGAATTTTTTTCTACAAGAAAAATGCCTTAGAATCTGAGACTTTTTTTATCAAGAAAAGGTCTTAGAATCTAAGAATTTTTCTAGAGAAAAAAAATTCAGAATCATATACATTTTCCGTTGGAAAATTATCTCAAAATCTGAGATTTTTCTATGGAAAAAGGTCTCAAAATCTCACTCATTTTCTATATGAAAATGGTCTCAGAATCTGAAAATTTTTTCTGTAGAAAAAGTGTGAAATTTTGAGATCTTTTTCCCATAATCTGTGAATCTATAGAAAAAGGTTTTAGAATCTCAGAATCTGAATGTTTTTCTATACTAAAAATGTCTCAGAATCTGAAATTTTTTACATACGAAAAATGTCTCAGAATCTGAAAGTTTTTCTATACGAAATGTATCTTAAATCTAAGACTTTTTCTATAGAAAAATCTTAAATCTCAAACGTTTTCTTTAAGAAAAATTTCTTAGAATCTAAAACTTTTTCAATACTTTTTCTATAGCAAACAGGACTCAGAATCTGAGACCTTTTCTATATAAAAAAAGTTCAGAATCTTGTTCTATGGGAAAAAGGTCCCATAACACTGTGAAAGACGATTTTGTTTCTTGGATGGGACCAAAAAATATTAAAGTATACAAACAATAGAGCAAAACTTCCGAAGAGTTTTGAAAACTTAGCTAGAGTCCTTTTTTTATGGCCCACTGAAGTTTTTAAATTTTTTTTTAAACCCGTTTTGAATAAGTCAAAGAAAAGTATTAAATCTAGTTCTGAGGTAAATAACGTCAAGACATGTCTTCAGTGAAATTTGATGACGGTTCTTTTCTTAAATAATATCTCCCATATCTCCATCTCCCATTTTTAGGGGTCATTTTGGACCTTTTTTTAAATATCTTCATAGAACACCAATAAAACATGCGTTTAAAGGGTTAAAATGTTCTACAAAAATTTTCTGCATCAAAAATAAAAAAAATATATATAAATCGGCTTCTGAGCTAAATTACGATAATAGATGTCTGCAGTGAAATTTGATGGCGGTTCTTTTTGGGGTAATTTTTGTAGAACTTTTTACCCTTTCAAACGCACGTTTTATTGGTGTTCTATTATATAAGGTGACCATACGTACTCTTTTTTCAAATTCTGTCCTCTTTGTCCTCTTTATTTTTAAAAGCATGATCAATATTTTTAATTTTTATAAATTAAAACAAATTTTATTTCGCGGCGGTCACCGGTTGTTACTGGCAAATCGTATGGAAAATGTAGCGCCGTGCTTGTTCTGTTAATACTCCTACCGAATTTTCTTTTTGTAAAAGCGGGCATAGACTTGCAGTATCGTTGTATAACTTGTTGACGGACATGTATTACAACTTATATTAAAGTTGTACCCCACTGAAAATTAACTTTTGACATATTTTACGATGATTCCCAAAATATTTGGGTTCTAGCGATAATCTATCGTGAGCTAAGCCGCGTCAAATGGGCTCCAAAACATTAATAAAAAATTCGATAATTTTTTTCTGCATTAAAAGCTTTCAAAAATCTAACCACTGACTTGAGATAACGAGATGTTTATGTTAGTTTTTGATGCTTTTCAATTCAATTTTACTGAAAATTAAACTTTGCCATTTTTTGTCCGATTTTCACTTCTAATACATACATACATCGTTAAAAATTTGGTGACCACCGCCAGCGTTTAAATTACTACGAAGAAAGTAGCTTAAACAACCAAAATTGACGATATGTGTAGTTTTAAAAACAAACAATATGTAAATCATTCAATTGCTATAGCTACTAATACTTGCACATTTCTGTTTTTGTAGCGAGAGCTAACGATTGTTTTTAAAAATGAATAAGTAGCAAAAAAAACAAAAACATTAGAATTGTGTAGCCTACAAGTAGCCTACAAATTATTTTTGGTAGCCTACCTGTAGCCTACAAATTATTTTTGGTAGCCTACCTGTAGCCTACAAATTATTTTTGGTAGCCTACAAATATTGTTTTTGTAGCCTACAAAGAAAAAATTTAATAAAACTATAACACACACGCACACACACTTATCTTGTTTAACATAACTGTTTTATTTTAATGTGTATAAAGAATAGGGTTGGATTGTTTTAATGTAAAATTATAATTAAACTTCTCAAAAAAAAAACTTTGGCAAACATTGTTGTGGTGTTCCCTTGTCATTAAAAGTAGAGATGGGCACATGAGCAGATTAGAACGTGATTCACGCGTGACCACGCTTGAGTGTGACTAAATTAAATTTTACTCACGCGCGTGTGAGTGGAGTGTGCGTGAGTAAGATTTTTGCGTGAGTCGATTTTTTAAGTTACGCTGAACTTTAAATTTTGTTGAAAATTTTAAAAGATTTTTCAAATTTTAGTTTTTAATTTTTTTTTGTATGAATAAGAGTTTCGTGAGTGTGAGTCAACGAGAGTGTGAATGAAGCTTGAGTGAGTGTGAGTTGTATGTGTGAGTAGAAAAAATTTGCTCGTGAGTGAGTGTGCGTGATTCAAAAATTCCTGTCGTGGGCGTGAGTGAGTGTGAGTCAAAAATCGCTCACGCGCCCATCTCTAATTAAAACCATGTTTTGTGTATTTTTCACCACGTGAATTTTTGAAAAAACCCAATGTAGAGATGGGTGCGTGAGTGGATTTTGACTCACACTCACTCAAGCTCACGCAAAAATAATCAAATCACTCACGCATTTTTTTTTTTATTCACGCTCACTCACTATTCACATGAGTAATAAAAATCTTACTCACGCAAGATTCAATCACGATCACGCGTGAGTCACGCAAGATCTACTCACGCAATAAAATTCTATTACCAAAAAAAAAACTCCAAAAAATTTTTTTTACAAAAAATAAAAAAATTGGGCTAATCTAAAAATCTTATCACGCAAAAAATAAATGACTCACTCACTCAGATTTTTTTCAGCTCACACTCACTCACAATCACGTGATTTAAATGAAAATCACTCACGCGTGATTCACGTGAATCACGCAAATCACGTGACCAGCGCCCATCTCTAACCCAATGTTAATGTCACGGTTTTTCTCGTAACTTCTGAGCGTCTAGACCGATAATATTAAAATCGCGTACATATTCGAAAATATCGAAAAATTCGACAAAATTCCAAATTTTTCTATATTTTTTTGACCAAAATTAAAAGAATTTTATTAAAAATTATTATTATTCTTTTTTCGATGTTGTATTCAGTTTACACCATCTTAACGAAATTTTTAATATGATCACGTTTTTATATTGCAACATTTGTTTACAATGTGATACTGTAGTAATACTGTAGTAATACTACTGTAGTAATACTACTGTAGTAATACTACTGTAGTAATACTGTAGCCTACAAATAAACTACAGTAGTATATTTGTAGCCTACAAATATACTACTGTAGTATATTTGTAGGCTACAACAATAAAATTTGTTTTCCGCTACTGCTCTGTTTGGAGTTTTTATTTTTTTCAGGTTGTTGTAGTTTAAGCAAACACAAAAAAGAAAAGTAAACAAAAGCTATAACTTATAATATTGAAATTGTTTGAAGTGATATGAAAAGCAAAAGCAAAAAAACGGGTAGCTAACGTAGCCTTTCAAACGCTGACCACCGCTTGGTGGCACTCGCGGTCATTTATGTGAATGTAAATTTGTCTGTAAAATATGTAAAAATATGTTGAATTCGAATAATTTTTTTACTTTTTTCTTTATGTCAGAGACTTTTTCTACAGGCAAAAGGTTTTAGAATCTGAGGTCTTAGATTCTTTAGGAAAAAGTTCTCTTTTTCTTTAGGAAAAAGTTCTCCGGATCTTTTCTATAGGAAAAATGTCTCATCTGAGACTTTAAAAAAAAAAAAATGTCTCAGAATATTTTTCTAAAGGAAAACAATTTCAGAATCTTTTTCCATCGGAAAAGAGGTTTCCGCATCTGAGACTTTTTCTTTAGGAAAAAAATCTCAGAATTTTTTCTAAAGGAAAAAGTTATCAGAATCAAATTCTGATTAATTTTTATTAAAAAAATTAAATGGAATCTGAGGAATTGCAAAACTCGTGTCGACTAACAAGGGAAGTCTCCCTGGTGCCACCCTCCGATCTTCATAAAATTTGGATATTTTGTTCAGAACGAAAATGGATTCGACACGTATTTTTTTTAAGCGGGCCAAACTCATTTTTAGGGATGGTAGATTTGTACGGGGGAAGTTGATCTTTATCAGTTGTTTACGATTTACGCCTATTGAATCAGAGTTAATATAGGCATATTTGGTATCAGATTAAACCAATTTAAAATACCTATCTTGGGGTGCTAACAACTTGCCAAAAAATTATAATTTTTCGACTATTAACAAAAATGTTCTAAAAGTTTGGTATTTTACTCAATATGACGAAAAGACCTTTCATTTGGTATACATAAGATGACTAGCACTCAAAAAATTATGTCATTAACTGTTCGTAGTTTATTTTAAAAATTTTACGTTTAGTCGTTCTTAAAAGAAAAAACATTTATTTAATGTTCAGTTTTTATTAATGACTTTTTCTGTCCTTTGTTTCAAAAATAACACACAAAAATATAAAGACTTTCATTAACATTTAATTTTTAAAGTCATTTATTTTTGTTCTGTAAGTAAAAACTATTGATTATTCTTTAAATTTTTAATGAATTGTGTAAGTAATTTTTTTTTTAATTGTTGGTATTTTTTAATGAGATATCATTAGTTTTTACCTACACAAGTAGGTTTTTTTTGTAGAAAAAAACTCAAAAAATTATTTATAGAAATATAAAAACATGTTTGTATCAAGTGACTTTGGCACGATGGGTAGAGTGTCTGGCCAGAATGTATGAATGTTGATTGCGGGATCGATTCCCCAAAGTTTTATTAAAAATCCCAGCAAAAAAAGTGCGGAGTACTTCTATTTGGAGTGCTTTAAAACTATAACAAATGTAATGAAATACAACAAAAATAACAAAAAACACAAAAAAAAAAATACACAAACAGTTTTTTCTACTCCATAAAAAGTTGTAATTCAGCACTTAACTCATTACCTACCGCGACACTCCCATACAAAAGTAAGTAGATATTCAGTAGATAAGAAGTACTCCGAGCTTTCAAACAACTTCCAACTACTTCCACGGAGTAGTTCTTATCTACTGAATATCTACTTACATTTATATGGAGGTGTCGCGATAGGTAATGAGGTAGTGCTGAATATCTATGTGTTCTGGAGTAGAAAAAACTGTTTGTGTGTTTTTGTCTTGTGTTTTTTGTTATTTTTGTTGTATTTCATTACATTTGTTGTAGTTTTAAAGCACTCCACTGAGAAGTGGTAATGACTTTTTTTGCAGGGATGTTTAAAAAAATATATCAATAGAAAATATTTTGTAGGCAAAAACAAATGAAAAGCACTTTTAAAACCAGTGAAAACCATCCCAGTAATTATTCATTTGTTTTATCAAACATCAATATTTCTTTTTTACTGTTGACAAAATTTTCTAAAATACATAACATTAAAAAATTACGTTTTTTTCTTTCATTTTTACGAACAAATTTGAAAAAAAAAATAACCTAAGAAAACATTAAAAGTTAATGATAGTTCTGTTATTTTTACCAACAAATTCCAAAAAAATAATCTACGAAAACATTAAAAAAAAAATGATTTCGTAAGTTATTTTTTAAAATTTTCTATTGAAATATTTTTTTTTTAAATTTTTAATAAAATTTTGGGGAATCGATCCCGCAATCAACTACATTCTGGCCAGACATTCTACCCATCGTCCCAAAGTCACTTGATACAAACATTTTTATATTTCTATAAATAATTTTTTTTTTTTTTTTTTCAAAAAAAAAAATAACCTACTTGTGTAGGTAAAAACTAATTAAAAAAATACCAAACATTAAAAAAAAAAATTACTTACACAAATCATTGAAAATTTAAAGAATAATCAGTAGTTTTTACTTACAGAACAAAAATTAATGGCTTTAAAAATTAAATGTTAATGAAAGTCTTTATATTTTAGTGTCTTATTTTTGAAACAAAGGACATAAGTAGTCATTAATAAAAACTGAACATCAAATAAATGTTTTTTCTTTTAAAAACGACTAAACGTAAAATGTTCTAAATAAACTACAAACAGTTAATGACATAATTTTTTGAGTGTATAAATATAAAAAATTAAAAATGGCCATTTCTTTCCCTTTATTTGAATCTCCTAAATATGAATTTGGGCCGCAAAGAAAAATACGTGTCCCTTTATTTTTCCTGCTCTACAAAATAAAATGAATTCCATAGAGATCGGCGGGTGACACCAGGGAGACTTAACTTGTAAGTCTTGCAGAAATGACCGAAATAAATATATTTAAAAAAAATAAAAAAATAATTTGTAAAGGAAATAATGACCTCGAGCTAGAGTAAACCTACTCAAAATGAAATATTTTAAAGGTCCAATAAAACATTTTTTTTTAATAAAAATTAATCATAATATGATTTTAATATTTTTTTAAATGTTTAAGCACTTTGCGCATGTTGCACAAACTTTCAAACTTTAACAACCCCAAATGAAATTTTATGAGGGCCATATTTTTAAAACCTTTTAACCCCTTTAAATTGACAATTCATAAGACTTTTGTGTTTAGTTTTTGCAAAAAGGACTAAACATTTTTTTATTAATAATTTTTCAACAAAATTTTTTTACCGAATTTCTTTTTATTTTTGCATAAATTTGTTGTACATTTTGATGGTTATATATTTGACAATACCGAATTATACTGTTTTATTTGTTTATATTGATCTTAAAATGTATAATTAAATAGTTTTATTTTTGTAAATTAATTTAAAAAATAACAATTCTTTAATAACTATTCAATATGTTAAACAATTGCAGTAAAATTGCTGTTTTCTTAGTTGTGTGTAGCGCCACCTATATCTCATTAACAGAACATCAACCATTGAATTAAGTTGGCAACGCTGACTGCATTGGCAACTTGGCAATAACTGGTAATTCGCCGCATGACACACAGCGAAATGACGACGTGGTTGTTGTCTTAAATATGCATGATTCACTATTTTCACATACAGAGGGCGCATCACTTACAAAGATAGCAGACCCCTAGAGCTTGTATGCCCATTGTAAATATAGATGGCGTATGCTTATTTTTTCCAGTAAATTCCGGAAACGGAAGAGAAGAAAAAAATAATTATTATTAGAAATATAGACAAATAAAAACCAAAGAAGTGCACAAACGATTTGTTTTTATTTACTTTATTGATTTTTATGTGGTAATCAAGATTTCAGTCATTAATTAATGAAATTAAGAACTTTTATTAAACTGCCGGAAACAGTTATAAAAAACGCCATCTAGTGAACAGTAAAAAGAAGAAGCATTTGCTGAATCTTTATTATATATGAGGCATTCCACACCAAATGTCCAGCGAAAAAAAACATGTGTACCGTAAACTTCTGAATAGGTGATATGGATAGCCCTATATGAAACTTAGAAAATTGCGTTTTTGGTTTTTCAATTTTTCAAAAACTGGGCTTAGGAGGCGTGGTCAAATATTGGAAAAATGGTCAAATTTGTTGCGAGTTGCATTGATTAAATATTTATCACGTTAAAACGGAATGCACCACAATGCCAAAAATTTACGTTCTTATATAGTTTTGTATGGGCTATCGATTAAATTTTTTTTTTTTTGGAAAATTTTCAGAACCCGTTCTGAAATTTTCCATTTTTTAAAAAAGTCAATTTATCAAAAATCCGGCCACTATTTTTTGTTTCTTTTTTATTTATTTTTTTAAAAGTTTAGATGTTTGTCCATCCACACAAAAAAAATCAGAAACACATTCATCTTTTTTTTCGAGAAAATCGCATTTGAACTTTAAATTTCATAACAATTTAGTAATTTGCTTGTATTTTCTTGTGTCAACAGAGCGTATGACGAATATTTATGCAATTAATATTACTCATTCGCAACTTTAAAACAAAGAAATAGTACAAGCAAATAACAAAATTGTTATGAAATTTAAAGTTCAAATGCGATTTTCTCGAAAAAAAAGATGAACGTGTTTCTGATTTTTTTTGTGTGGATGGACAAACATCTAAACTTTTAAAAAAATAAATAAAAAATAAAAAAAAAAGTGGCCGGATTTTTGATAAATTGACTTTTTTAAAAAATGGAAAATTTCAGAACGGGTTCTGAAAATTTTCCAAAAAAAAAAAAAATTAATCGATAGCCCATACAAAACTATATAAGAACGTAAATTTTTGGCATTGTGGTGCATTCCGTTTTAATGTGATAAATATTTAATCAAGGCAACTCGCCACAAATTTTACCATTTTTCCAATATTTGACCACGCCTCCTAAGCCCAGTTTTCGAAAATTTGAAAAACCAAAAACGCAATTTTCTTAGTTACATATAGGGCTATCCAAACAACCTATTCAGAAATTTACGGGACACATGTTTTTCTGTAGCGGGACATTTGGTGTGGAATGCCTCATATGTCTTTGAAGATAGTAAATTTATATGCGCAAAACATATATAGATGACCTCAGTGTATATTTCCGGTGAATTTAAAAGAAAAACGGAAAGGGAAGAAAGGAAGAATAAAATACGGTTTTTTATAACACTGTGCAACAAGTTTAGCGTTACTGAGTTAATTTTGAATGGGACAAAAAAATATGAGAGTATACCAATAGAAGACCAAAACCACAGAAGGGTTTTGAAAACTTAGCTCGAATTCTCTTTTATGGCCCACTGAAGTTTTTAATTTTTTTAAAGTCGTTTAAAAAAGTACCAAAAAAAGTATTAAATCTTATTGTTAGACTGAAGCATATAATGTTTAAAGATGTCTGTAGTAAAATTTAATGACGTTTCTTTTCTTAAAACATATTAACCCTCGTTTTATTATTTTTTAGGGTCATTTTGATCCTTTTTTCAAATATCCTGGAAGAACACCGCTAAAACTTGCGTTTTATGGGTTAAAATGTTCTACAAGATTTTTTTGCATTAAATTTCACTAGGGGTAGTTAAAGGGCAAAAGTTTATGCGAAAAGTGCAAAATGCTTAAAAATGAAAAATTGTAAATTATCACATACACTGAAAAAAGACATAACTAAAATTGAGGAAAAAATGTCTTTGAAAACTTATCATGAATTTTCCTAAAATTTAGTTAAATTTAACTAAATTTTCGTTACTATGAGGAAAAAAGTTTAGTTCATTTGCTTATAAATAGTTCAACGTTTCTTTAAATAGAGTTCTTTAATATAATGAAAAAAAAATCTTACTGCCTAAGAAATTTTCCAAAAATCTCAGAAACGTATCTTAATTTTTAAGACATATTTCTTAAAAAACAATTTAATTTAAGTTTAGTTAAAATTTACTTAAAAAAAAACATCATCGTATTTCTCTTCTTGTAATTGAGGAGGTGTACTTCTTAGAATTTAGTTTAAAATTTAAAATGGCGATATCTCGAAAACTAAGCGAGATAGAGCGAAATGGATAAAATTTTCAAAAGGAAGACTACAAAGAAATATATGGAACAGTCTAAAATTTTAAACTCCGAAGATTTTATATATGCACATATCTCGGTTAATACTGCCAACCAGAGACCATAACTGTTATGAGATTTATTGAAAAAAGTAAAATTTAACTATTCATAAATATTTTTTCAAATAAAAATTCAAAATAACAGTTTGAAATTATTTATATAAATATCTGTTCAAAATAACAGAAATAAAAAACTTTTATTTTTTATAACTGTTATTAAAAACTCTTTGAGCCTTAAAACACTTGAGTTATTAAAATAAAACAACAATAATGGCATGCAGAAGAGTCCTTTTGATATCTAATACTTCAATCATTGATTTAATTGATTGATTTTTTTTAAAAATAACTGTTATAACAGTTATTTACTCCAATATATATAAAATAAAAGTTATTTTAAATTGTTTGAACACTCAAAACATTATGTCATTAACTGTTTGTAGTTTATTAAAAAGTTTTACGTTTAGTCGTTTTAAAAAAAAAAAAACATTTGTTTGATGTTTAGTTTTTATTAATAACTACTTCTGTCCTTTGTTTAAAAAATAACACACTAAAAAATAAAGACTTTCATTAACATTTAATCTTTAAAGTCATTTATTTTTATTCTGTAAGTAAAAACTACTGATTATTCTTTAAATTTTTAATGATTTGTGTAAGTAATTTTTTTTTAAATTGTTGGTATTTTTTAATGATATATCATTAGTTTTTACCTACACAAGTAGGTTATTTTTTTGTAGAAAAAAAATTCAAAAAATCAAGTGACTTTGGCACGATGGGTAGAGTGTCTGGCCAGAATGTAGTTGATTGCGGGATCGATTCCCCAAAATCTTATTAAAATTAAAAAAAAAAAAAAATATTTCAATAGAAATTGTAAAAAATAACTTACGAAATCATTAATTTTTAATGTTTTCGTAGGTTATTTTTTTTTCGAATTTGTTGGTAAAAAATAATGAAAAAACCGCAATTTTTTAATGTTTAATGTTATTTATTTTAGAAATTTTGTCAACAGTAAAAAATAAATGTTGATGTTTGTTAAAAGCATAGTTCTTTTGAATAAAAAAAAAGATAAATTCGTCAACAAATTTATGAATTCATTCTTTTTAAAAACTGGCTTTAAAATAAACACCCTTCACACCACTTGTTCGACTTAACGTTTGTTAGCGCACATGCCATTCGCATACATGTAGAGAGGAGATATTATTGTGGCTTAAAGAAGAATCAAGAAAAAAGATAAAATAAAAACAAAAAAAAAGTTAAGTTAAAAAAAAAGACATAAAAATACTTGTCTAATACTAAAACATAAAAATTTGCAAAAACACATTAAAAAAAATTGTACAAGAAAAATGGTATTAAAGAAGACTGAAGAAAAAATATTTAAATAAATCAGCAACAACTTGTTTCAACAAGTGATTTAGTGAGTAAAGAGTAGTAATCGTAGTATGTGGTGTAGAACAGGGTTGCCAGATAAAGGGATTTATCCCCACATTGGGGATTTTAAAAATTGAATACATACAATGGGCGACAATACAATGGATGTAATTGTTAGTAGATGTAGTTTGTTAAAGACAAAGTTAACAATAATTAACGTTATTATTATTAAACAAGTACATATTATTTTAAAAAATTTTATGTAGGTAATTTATAAAGCTTTAATTTAAGCTTGATAGCGTCCAGATTGAGTAAATAATAAATATGCTAGATATTTTTTAGAACATTTTTTAAAAATATTTCCAAGTCGATTTTTTTTCAAGTTCATACATTAAAAATTTAAAAAATGGTCCAATAGTTTTTATTCAGTGACTAAATAATTCTTTCAAAAACTCAAACAAACAAGGAAATTTTTTAAGTACAGTAGAATAAATCCACATTTAACGTCCTCAAATTTTTTAGACCACCAATTTTTTGTAAACAAAGAAAAATTTAAATTATTTTAATATCTTCTTACTATACACTTACAGGGGAAGTCTCCCTAGTGTCACCCGCGGATCTTTATAGAATTGGTTTTATTTTTTAGAGCAGAAAAAATAAAGGGATACGTATTTTTTTTAGCGACCGAAATTCATATTTAGGAGGGGAGTTTTTTTCGTTTATCTCCTATATTATGCAAAGAAACCTAGTCATGTTACACACCAAATGAAAGGTCATTGGAAAACCTATCTACATGTGGTAAGAACGTGTCCAACTTTTCGTCATATTGAGTAAAATAACAAAATTTTAGGACATTTTTGTTAATAAGTCAAAAAATATTAATTTCTTTGGGCCGTTGTTAACACCACTACATAGGTATTTTTATTACCCTTAATCTGATACCACATATGAGGCATTCCACACCAAATGTTCAGCAAAAAAAAAGTGATGTCGTGTCAATATGAAATCAATTGCAGAGTATTCGCCCTTAGGTCACTATTAAATAACAAAAATAAAATTTCAGTTTTTTCAAAAAGTGGGCCTTGGAGGCATGGTCAAAAATTGGAAATTTCAGCATTTTTTGCCTAAGTATCTTTATTTCAATATTTATGCCAATGAAATAAAACACAGTGATGTCTTTAAAATAAAAGTTTTTTATAGATTTTTGTATGGGCTATCGATTAAAAAAATAAAAAATGGAAAATTTTCAGAAGAAGTTCTGAATATTTTAAATTAAAATTTAAACTTTATTTATCAAAAAACATGCCACAATTTTATTTCCTTTTTAAATGTTCAAAAATTAGTTAAGGTGTATATCTATCTGTTCTGAAATTTTCAGAGATGCATTTTCCTTGTTTTCGAGAAAAAAAATGTTGAACATTGCACTATGCTTATAATTTACAATAATGGGGTATAATACGTATGCGAATGAGTAATATTAACTCTTAAAAAACATTTAAAATAGAGATGTGATCGTGGGTAAGTTGTTTTTTTACCATCACGCTCTCTCACCAAGGAAATTATTTTAATCACGTATGCTCATTTATTTTTTTCACGCTCAGTCACGCTCACGTGAGTATCGTGCACGTGACAAAATTTTTTTCAACTCACGTGAGCGTACGTGAACGTGAGGAAAATGAAAAATCGTGCGTGATTAAAACTTTTTCTTCGTGAGCGTGCGTGATCGTCAAAAAAAACTCACCCACGAAAACATCTCTATTTTAAATGATTTTTAAGAGTTAATATTACTCATTAGCATACGTAATATACCCCATTATTGTAAATTATAAGCATAGTGCAATGTTCAACATTTTTTTTCTCGAAAACAAGGAAAAATGCATCTCTGAAAATTTCAGAACAGATAGATATACACCTTAACTAATTTTTGAACATTTAAAAAAGAAATAAAATTGTGGCATGTTTTTTGATAAATAAAGTTTAAATTTAAATTTAAAATATTCAGAACTTCTTCTGAAAATTTTCCATTTTTTATTTTTTTAATCGATAGCCCATACAAAAATCTATAAAAAACTTTTATTTTAAAGACATCACTGTGTTTCATTTCATTGGCATAAATATTGAAATAAAGATACTTAGGCAAAAAAAGCTGAAATTTTCAATTTTTGACCATGCCTCCAAGGCCCACTTTTTGAGAAATCTTAAATTTTATTTTTGTTATTTAATAGTGCCCTAAGGGCGAATACTTTGCAAATGATATCCTATTGAAACCACCATGGTTTTTCTGTAGTGGAACAGTTGGTGTGGAATGACTCATATGCATATATTCATTTTGTTTAAATAGGCGTAAATCGTAAAAAACTGAAAAAGGTCAATTTCCCCCCGTACAAATCGACCCCCCTAAAAATGAGTTTGGGCCGCTAAAAAAAATAATAGTTAGTTATACTAAAATTAATAGCAATAACATCATTTCCTTGTTTACAAAAAATTGGTGGTCAAAAAAATTTTAGGTCACAAAATGTAGATGTTTTCCATCTTTTTCTGATGGAAAAAAAATTATTTAAAATTTTTTTTAAGTCAATTTTATATTTTTATTAGAGATGTGCACATGAGCAGATTAGAGCGTGATTCACGTGATTTACGCGTGATCACGCGTGAGTGTGACTGAATTCAATTTTACTCACGTGATTGTGAGTGTGAGTGGAGAAAAAAATTGCGTGAGTAAGTGTGCGTGAGTAAGATTTTTGCGTGAGTGAGTCGATTTTTTTGCGTGAGTTTGCATGATTTATTTCTCTTCATATTTCCTTCCGTACCAAAAAAAGCAACAAAAAAATTTTAAAATTTGACTTAATTTAAGATTTCGTCCGAAAAAAGCAAAAAAAAAAAACTTAAATTTCGCTGAACTTTAAATTTTGCTGAAAATTTTGAAAGATTTTAGAAGTTCTAGTTTTTTTAATTTTTTTTTTTGTATAAATAAGAGTTTCGTGAGTGTGAGTCAACGTGAGTGTGAGTGAAGCTTGCGTGAGTGCAAGTGAGTCTGAGTTGTATTAAATTTACTCACGTGATTGTGAGTGAGTGTGAGTAGAAAAAATATGCTCGTGAGTGAGTGTGCGTGATTCAAAAATTCCAGTCGTGAGCGTGAGTGAGTGAGTGTGAGTCAAAAGTCACTCACGTGCCCATCTCTAATTTATCCTATTTTCGTTTGCTTTGAGATTTATAAAAAAAGTAAAAAAAAGTTCACAAGAAAAATTTTCTTACGAAAAATCGATTTTTAATGTTTTTTTTTGCCACTTTGGCCTCGGAATAAATTGAAAAATTCTTCACTGAAAAAATTTTTTTTTAAGTTAATTTTATATTTATATCTTATTTTGGTTTGCACATTTTTCTTAGAGAAAATCGATATTTTAAAGTTTTTTGGCCACTTTTTTTGTCATATTCGACCAACACTCAGGGGATGTCCCCTACTGATGCAAAGTATTGTGTTGACGGAAAGAAGTTAGGTTTAGGAAAGGAGGAAAAAGGGAGTAGTGTCTATAGACATTTGATTTAAACTTGTTTATGTTAAAAGTGACAGGAAAGATATCTGCTGGAAGTTTATTCCACATACGTATAGTTCGACTAAAGAACGAATTTTCACTGTAATGCGTTGTGCGGTCCACTGGCCAATCAAGCACAAACGGATGTGCTCTACTAGTTAAGCGAGTGTTACAACGAAAATTCGTGTTGCAGGAATGAGTTTGCTTATTTCTTTAGAACACTTTCCATTATAATATCGATAAAACAGAGTCACACAACCCACATTCCGACGATGCTCCAATGAATCAATAGAGTTGGATACCCTACCGTCGTTGATGAGCCTCAACGCACTCCTTTAGACAATGTCCAAGAGCTCCAAAATAGACTTTGAAGCACCTGCCCATACAGGGGAGTTGTATTCCATTTTCGGACGGATATAGGTGGTTAAATAGTAAAGAGATCGGATGAAGTGAAGTAATTCTTGCACCGTTTTAAAAAACCAAGACACTTGAATGCTTCTTTTGACACTCGAAAAACGTGGTTGTTCAAACGAACATCGCACTGTATTCGCATGCCCAGAACATCAAGAGTATCCGACTCCTCGATATTGACACCACCCATTGATACAGATGACAATGTTGGCTTCACAGCCCGTCTGTGGGTTAACATACAACATTGGGTCTTGCTAGCATTAAAATCGACCTTATTCACTCGACCCCACTCTGAGATTGTCCGAAGGTCCTGGTTGAGTGTGTCATTCATAAATTGCCGCATGCCTCCAATCTCAACAGGATTTTTGGCCAAAAGCAAAGGATAAAAACAGTAAATAACCTATTCTAATAAAATCCAAATTTTTATTATTTTATTTGACCAAACTGGCTTCCAAAAAGCTCATTTATGAATTTCAATTGAGATTTTTTGGATTTCCATTGGAAATTCTGAATTTAAATAGCTGTTTCTGATTTTAAATTGGGCAATAGAGAATGTTGTAGTAAGACACCAGACGTATTGATAATACAAGTTTATTTTATTGTACATTAAGTATACGAGGCATTCCACACCAAATGTCCCGCTACAGAAAAACATGTGTCCCGTAAATTTCTGAATAGGTTGTTTGGATAGCCCTATATGTAACTAAGAAAATTGCGTTTTTGGTTTTTCAAATTTTCGAAAACTGGGCTTAGGAGGCGTGGTCAAATATTGGAAAAATGGTAAAATTTGTGGCGAGTTGCGTTGATTAAATATTTATCACATTAATACGGAATGCACCACAATGTCAAAAATTTACGTTCTTATATAGTTTTGTATGGGCTATCGATTAAAATTTTTTGTTTTGGAAAATTTTCAGAACCCGTTCTGAAATATTCCATTTTTTAAAAAAGTCAATTTATCAAAAATCCGGCCACTTTTTTTTTTCTTTTTTATTTATTTTTTTAAAAGTTTAGATGTTTGTCCATCCACACAAAAAAAATCAGAAACACGTTCATCTTTTTTTTCGAGAAAATCGCATTTGAACTTTAAATTTCATAACAATTTTGTTATTTGCTTGTATTTCTTTGTTTTAAAGTTGCGAATGAGTAATATTAATTGCATAAATATTCGTCATACGCTCTGTTGACACAAGAAAATACAAGCAAAGTACAAAATTGTTATGAAATTTAAAATTCAAATGCGATTTTCTCGAAAAAAAACGAAAAATACATTTCTGATTTTTTTTGTGTGGATGGACAAACATCTAAACTTAAAAAAAAAAAATTAAAAACAAGAAAAAAAAGTGGCCGGATTTTTGAAAAATTGACTTTTTTAAAAAATGGAAAATTTCAGAACGGGTTCTGAAAATTTTTCTTGGAAAAAAATTTTATTAGATAGCCCATACAAAACTATATAAGAATGTAAATTTTTAAGATTGTGGTGCATTTCGTTTTAGTGTGATAAATATTTAATCAAGGCAACTCGCCACAAATTTGACCATTTTTCCAATATTTGATAACGCCTCCTAAGCCCAGTTTTTGAAAAATTGAAAAACCGAAAACACAATTTTCTAAGTTCCATATAGGGCTATCCATACAAGCTGTTCAGAAGTTTATGGTAGACGTGTTTTTTTTCGCTGGACATTTGGTGTGGAATGCCTCATACGTATTGGTGTTTTCAAATAATTGTGAAATTTAGCGATTACTCTAGTTTACAGAGATTTTCACCCACAACATATATTTTCTATGTAAAATCTTTCGCTGAATCCGAAAATGAAGTCCAAAATTCCAAAAGTAGAACAGTTTTCGAGATATTGCTAACTTTCCATATTATTAGCTTTTTAAAAAAGTTGTTTTACTTAAATATAAATATCTCCGGGCCAAATAGGTGAATTTTAATCTTTTTGGTTTTAAATAAAATGTAATTAAAAGGTAATTTTACCGAAATTTGGAGATAAAAGTAAATTCTATTGTTATTTTCAAAAAAAAAAATACATTATAAAATTTATTTCTCATTGAGCATTAGAAGAAGAACATTTTTTATCATCTTTTAGTATGATCACGATTATCAAACAACCAACAAAAATTATTAAATTCTTTTAATTCTCACTGAGTGTAGAGTTGAATAAGTAGTAATATTTTTGTTTTGGATACTAACGATTGTCATTTAAATTCACTATGCTAATCGTAGTATAGGGTTTTTATATTTGCTAAATAGTCTTGACAATGGAATCTGACAAATTGCGAAACACGTGTCTAACAAAAATTACCAACATAATTAAATTTAATAATTTTTTGAAAATAATCTGTAAGAATACCATACTTTTAATTAGAAAAGCAAATAATGACCTCGAGCTAGAATAAATCTACTCAAAACAATTTTTATTTTTTAATAAAAATTATTTAGAATTTGAATAATTAAAAGAAAATATTTCGCGACAATTTCAAAGGGAATTTTAAATTTTTGACAAAGAATTAGTAATTCTCTATTCTGGTAACACTAATGCAGAAGACGACCGACCGACCACAATAATAATAACAACGACGACGACAATGATTATAACGAACCAACAAGCAAAGCAAGCAACTTAAGGTTTGTGTCCAAAGTCTTTCGTTTAATGAATTCAGTTGCTACGCGTTTGTTAACAAGAATGGTTGTTGTGTACGAATAAAACAAAACAAACTTACACAAAAAAACAGTGAAAGAAATTTTAAAACTGAATTTAAACTCAAAAAACCAAGTGATTAAAATTATACAGTGAACAAAACTAAAGAAAGACCTCTTTCGTATTCATCAAATGAAAGTCTAATTTAACAATACAAACATAAATTTATGAGAGAGTTTATAAATTTGAATCTAAAACAAATGTGAAAAGATATAAAAAAAAACAAACACACAAGAAAAATAAATTAGAAAATTATGTATGAGTGCTGAATTTAAAACAAACGTCTTAATGTTATTAGTGGATACATACTGAATAGAAAAAATTAAAAAAATATATAAAAAAAAAACAATAACACAAGAAACGAAAAATATTTTAGCATAACAATCAACTAATTTGAAATATTTATGTGTATGTTGGTAAATTCTTTTGTTTTATATTTTTGTTATTTAATTATTTTGAAATCTAAAGAACAAGATTTAACGCTTTAAGCATCATCATCATTATAAACAACATAATCATCTTCATCATCAGCAACATTCAAAAACATCAGATCATAATTTTTGGTATTAAAAATTTAATGACACAAACGGGAAAAATAACTTCTTCTGTTACAAGTCAGTGACGTTCCACAAAAATAAAAAATAAAAATAGAATAACTAACTAACTAACAAAAAACATAATACAAAATATTAAGACGAAAAAAAAAACGTTAAAGCTTCTTATAATCAACCCAACTAATAATACTTTGGTTTGGTTCTTTTATATATTTTTTTTAATATTTTTTTTATTTTTTGTCAATTCATTCGATCTTTCGTTTGGTTCGTTGTTGTGTTACGATTCGGTTTGGTTCTAAAAAAAAAAATACCAAACAACAAAAAAAAAGAATAATAAATAAACCACATTCTTTTGGTTTCTTTAAATTCTGTTGGCTGACTGTCAGTCACTCAGTCATTAAACAACCGTCTACTGTTGTCGCTTAAACGTACAAACAAACCCACCAACCAACCAGCCAACCAATTTTGTGGCCTTCGATTCGACAAATTAAACAAGCTCCATCTATTCAACTCTCTAGCTAGTTCCGCTAACTTAACGTGTTACATCTCGTGTCTATCTTAGTTTAGTTTAATTTAGTTGATTTGATTTTTTTTTTATTCTTTTATTATTATTTTCCTTTTTCCTACTTCTTCAATTCCATCACAATCACCATCATCATCATCATTATTACTTATCATTATCATCAAAATAACGTAATTACAACATTTTATTTGAGTTTTCTTTAAAGTTTTCATTTGCACCAAACAACCAACCTCAACGTTTTTAACAGTGGCGTTAATTTAAATAGCATTTTATTAAAAATACATAGTTTCTAAAAAATAATTTTTGAATTTTTTAACTATTAACTTTTTCAACACACAATTTTCTGAAAGGGAATACTTGGCCCTCGATTTTAGGCACTTTTCTCTCCATTATAATGATAAAACCTTTCCTTTATTGAAAATTGCAAATAAGAAAGTTAGCAGCTCGATGATAGCACTGTGCTACAAAAAACACAAAATCAAATATACTTTTAAAATGAGGTAGTTAAGGTTGTAGGTCTCGTCGAAAAGATCACAAAAATGCCCATCAAACTTGCCAGACACCCTCAAATTTTAAAGTTACTGTCAAAAAACGATTTTTTGGGACTTTTCTCACTAAACCACGTGTAACTCAAAAATTTTTCAACCGATTTTCAATTTTTCAAATGTTTTGGATAGAAGAATGATAGGGCTTTTCATGTATGTGAATTGATCTATACATATAAAAAAGATATGTATTGATTTTTTCAACAATATCTAATTTTTTTTATTTTTTGAAAATTTTTTGAGTTTATCGATTTTTTTCTGTTATAGTTCGTTCAACAACATTTATATTTATAAACGTATTCTTAAAGAAAATTTAATTGTGAATACGATGAGCTTTATGTCGAAAAAATCGGATAACAATTGACAGAGCAGTGATAATTTTTCTAAAAACGAAAATTAAGATTTTGCTTGAAATTGACGTTCCGACAACACAGGCAAAAAAAATAAAAAAATAAACGAACATACTGAGAGGTCGCGTATCATTATTTTAAAGGTTTTTGACCTCCTGAATTCGAATTTGACCTCGAAATTGCGCTATCTTATTAAGTTTTTGATATATCAGCTTATGCTAAATATCTCAAAAACCTGATGAGATAGAGCAATTTTAAGACCAGATTCGGATTCAGAGCGCCAAAAACCTTTAAAAATATTGTACATGACCTCTTATGATAAAATTATTTTTTTTTGCCTGGGATATCTGAACGGCGATTTTCTGCAAAATCTTAATTTTCTTTTTTAGAAAAATTATTACAACTCTGTCAATTTTTATCCGATTTCTTTAGGATAAAGCTTATCGTATTCAGAATCAAATTTTCTTTAAAAATACGTTTATAAATCTAAAGGTTGTTAAACGAACTATAGGAGAAAAAAATCGATAAACTCGAAAAATTTTCAAAAAATAACAAAAAAAAATAGATTTTATAGAAAAAATCAATAAATATCTTTCTTATATGTATAGACCAAATCACACACATGGAAAGCCCCATCCTTCTTCTATCAAAAACAGTTAAAAAATTTAAAATCTGTTGAAAATTTTCTGAATTACAAAAGGTTTAGTGAGAAAAGTCCCAAAAAAACGTTTTTTGACAATAACTCTAAAATTTGAGGGTGTCTGGCAAGTTTAATGGGCATTTTTGTGATCTACTCGACAAGACCAACAACCTATACTATGTTACATCAGAAGTATTTTTTCACTGTAGCACAGTGTAGCCATCGTCATTTTATTAAAAATCCGGTAATTTTTTCCCCTTTTTTATTATTTTTTTTTTAAGCTAAGATGTTTGTATATCCACACAAAACAATTCAGACGCGTGTTTTTCGTTTTTTTTTTTTAGAAATTTGCATGAATATTAAATTTCATTAGAATGTTGTAATTTGCTTGTATATTCTTGTTCCAACATAGCGTATGAGCATTATTTATGCAAATATTTGTTACTCATCCGCTATGCTGAAACAAGAAAATAGAAGCAAAATATAAAATTCTTATGAAATTTTATATTCAAATGTGATTTTCGCAAAAAAAAAATAAAAATAGTGTATAGACAAACATCTTAATTAAAAAAAAGTTAAAAAGGAAAAAAATGGCCGGATAAATTTACTTTTTTAAAAAATGAGAAATTTCAGAACGGGTTCTGAAAATTTTTCAAAATAAAAAAAAAATTTTAGTCGATAGCCCATAAACAAGTTTACAAGAATGCTAATTTTTGATATTATGGTGCATTCCGTTTTAATTTAATAAATATTTACGTCCAAATTCATAAAAAATAAAAACGTTTAATAACATGTTTATAAATCGAATTTCCATACAAAATTTGTTTTGTAAACCTCTTATTAGCCTCTTTTAACTTTTATGAATTTGAAGGTTAATCTTCACTCAAAATAAAATTTCTGTCCAATCAGCAGAAAAATCTGCTGAAAATACACCAATTTTGAGACATATGAGAAATTTTGCTGATTTTAGCAGACACGGTTTACTGAAAATCTGTCATTATCTAGCTAAAATCAGCAGAGAAATCTGTCAAAAAAACAGAGAAATCTGCTAAGACATTTTCAAAAAAAAAAATTGGCCCTTACCACAAGAAAATAAAAAGTCTATTTTAACAAAAGTTTTATTTTAAATTTAAAATTTTCAATACATATTTTGAAAGCCGATTTTAAAAACAAAAACAGTTTGTATGGAAATAAAATTAAAAGCTGATTTTAAATATATTTTATTTTTCTATGGTAATTACCAGGGAAACCAAAAATATGCAGTATCATGTTTTTTCCTGTACTTTTTATTGATAAATGGGTAAGGTATTTATCCGTTTCAGAAGTTTTGAAGAAATCTGGCATCGATTTGTTAGAGCATATTTTGGCATATTTTAGCCTTAAGAGCATATTTTTGCATATTTTAGGTTTAAGAGCATATTTTAACATAAGAGCATATTTTTAGAGCATATTTTCAATTTTTAGAGCATTTTTCCACTTTTTAGAGCATTTTTTTACATTTTTAGAGCATATTTTTTTCAATTTTTAGAGCATTGTTTTCCATTTTTTTTGATGACAACATTTATTTTTAAATTTTTTGTCCAACAAGGATATTTTTTTCAACAATTACGGAAATGTGACGATTGATTCCCCTTTGGCCTGTTCTTGCTTGATATCGGTATATGACACTATGTTCTCTTTAGATTCAGCAACTTGGTAGAAAATATTAAGGCAAGTATTTTTGAAGAACATATTTAACCCTCTAACTACCGCACATGACGGTATTTGGAGGGTCTATTCTCTAACAAATTGTAAAAAACACCGCAAAAATGGGGACATAATTTTTTTTAAGAGCATATTTCTATTGTTTTTAGAGCATATTTTCCGTTTTTAAGGGCATTTTTTAAGCGCATAAAACGAGTTTTTTAGAGCATATTTTTGGTTTCCCTGGTAATTACCTTAAGGCTGATTGTTTTTAAAAAATTTGTTTTCATAAAAACATTTTTTTATAGTAATTGTATAAAAAAAATTAAAACAAATTAACACTTTGAAAAAATACTTAAGAATGTTTTCTTGAACAAAAGATGACAGCAAACTATTTCTGTAAAATTACAAAATAATCTGCTAAAAATATGTTCAAAACTTTGTTTAAAAATATGGTTTTAATTGCATAAAAAAAAAATTAACACTTTGAAAAAAAAAAAACTTTTCTTGAAAAAAGAATGACAGCAAACTATTTCTTTATAATTTAAAATAATCTGCTAAAAATATGTTAAAAAAATATTTTGAAATTCAGCAAACAGAATCATTAAAAACGCAGTAAAATTTCTGTTATTTTGTAAAACTGAATGACAGAGATTTTAGAAAAAATATTAATTTTAGCAGAAAAATTTGCTGAAAGTTTGCTAAATCAAATTGAAAGTCGTTTGACAGATTTTTTAACAGAGTTTTTCTTTTGAGTGTATACATATCAGAAATAAAGAAGAATTTTGGGGGGCGGACACCTTCTTCCTTGCCGTAGGTTTTAAAAAAATGGATTTATTATGATTCTTGCAATTACTTAATCCAATTAATCATTATTAAAATACATTTTTTATATCCACGCCCTCAGAAGGGGCGGGTCAAACTTTTTTTTAATTTTTTTTTTATCTACTGGGTCCACATACAGGATTTTAAACTTCTTTTGACACAAAAATGTTTCCTTTTCTTAACAAAAGTACAAAAAACTCTGCAAATAAAGGCGGGTTTTCTGAGGTTGGTTTAGTTCTGTAAGGAGGAACTTTTTTCCCCTTGGTCCAATTTTGCCCATTTTCGAACTTAACCAGCCAATGACCATAAGATATTTTCGTGCCAAGCTTCGGAAGTCTAGCTCTTTTATTTTGGACTGTATCGTGTCCTCTAAAGACGGACAGACGGACGGACATTGCTAGAATGTCTTAGAATTGATCACTGTCATTTCGAGATACACACTAAATGACAAAGTGGGTATACCCTCATAATGTGGTTGGAGGGTATAAAAAGATCAATTGTAATTCGAAGAATCCAATTGTGATTCGAAAAAGATCAATTGTAATTCAATATTCGTTAAACTATATTCAATTTGAGCTATCTAAAAAAACATAACTTTTCAGGAGAGCAAAAAAACCGTCACATTCGCGTATTTTTAAACTTTTTGTCGGCCGATCTTTTACAATACTAATTAATAATTACTACTAAATTTTACACGTGCTTTGTTTGTAAAAACAGGGGTAACTCATGAATAGTAGTGTCAGTAATAACGAAGTCGTTATCTACAGATGGCAATCTTTTTTTTTGGGAATGATTTGGGAATAACGAAAAATAAACATTAAAAAATTTTAAAATTATGAATGAAAATTATTGTTGTGTCACTTGAAAATTAAAAAATACATAATAAAAAAACGAAATGAATGTAATTAAATCAAAACAACCAGCAAAATTAAAAGAAAAATAAAAGGTAAACAAAATTTCCAGCTTTCCCAGATACCATTTGTAAAACTAACACCACCTTTAAACGTCAAAAAGAATTGACTCTTGCATAGTCTTTATATATTTAAGTTTTTGTGTAAAAATTCGTATTATTCGCTGAGTTACAGCAGATAGCTCAACCTTTTTTATTTGAAATTAATCAACCTAAGCAGATAGCTCAATAAATATAGACTTTAAAGCTTTATAACTTTTTAACGGATTATGATAAAAATGTGAATTTGGTACCATATTTATCAGTTTTTTAAGCCCTTCCATTACAGGTGTTAAAAAAATACTTTTTAATTTTTTTTTTAATCATCGATTTTTTCGCGCTTTATCGCCATTATTTGGAACCTTCATAAAGCTTGCGAAAAATGTCATAACACTTGTGTTTGCTGTACAATCGAATGGGCAAATAAAATATGCAAAAATGTTATCCGGTTTTGCTCCGCATCGAAATATGGGTCAAAAACCGCGTTTTTAACTGCGGAAAAGAGTTTAAACTTTACAAAAAAAAAAAAACTGCCATTATTTTTATTGATGGAAACACCAAATAAAAAGTGATAATATAAAAAAATGTAAATTTAAAAGTTTACCCTAGTAAACTATACTGTAGATAGCTCAAATTTTTATTTATAAAATATCATGGTTTCACATAGCTCATGCTATTTCTGCAATAAAATAGTCTTAAAATATTTTTTTTGTTCTGAAATTAATACCATAGATGACACTTATGCCAGCGAACATTTTGCCATCAAAAACTCATTTTCGTCAACCGAGCAGATAGCTCAAATTGAATATAGTTCCACGATATGATCAATTTTAATTCGAAGAAGCCAGCTGTAATTCGATAAAGATCAATTGTAATTCCAAATGATCAATTGTAGTTCGAAAAATATCAATTGTAATTTGAAATATGTATATCAATTGTAATTTGAAGAATCCAATTTTAATTCAAAAAAGATCAATTGCAATTCGAAAATGATCAATTGTGATTCCAAAGAGATCAATTGTAATTCGGAATAGATCATTTGTAATTCGAGAAAGATTAATTGTAATTCAAAAAATAACAATTGTTATTCGAAAAAAATCAATTGTAATTCGAAGAAGAGTAGTTTATTCACAAAAAAAAAACAGCAAATAAATTTTTTTTTCAGATTTTAAATTGTTTTATGATTTTGATATCGAGGGCCTATATTCAAAACCCTCTATCTTCCATTTTCACGAAAATTACTTTTTGATGGCAAAATATTCAGTAAAACGTCAGAACAAAAATATTTTTTTTTTTGCAATTTTTGCTGATGTTTGCAACTACCCGAAATATTGGTCCTAGACCCGATCGACTCAGAATCACTTTTTGAGTGGATCAATGTTCGTCCGTCCATGTAAACTTTGTGCGCACGATACAGGTCGCAATTTTAACCGATTTTAACCGATTTGTCTGAAATTTGAAACTTAGGCTTCTTTTGACCCAAGGACGGAAGCTATTGAAATTGGAAAAAATCGGTCCATGTGTTGACCTAGCCCCCATACAAACGTCCCCTTTAAATTTGGGTCAAATGACCCAAACAACCGTATTTTAATAGATATCCTTTAAAAATTTGCCAGGTAAATGTTTTTTGTATTCACAAATCACCGTTCCGAATTTCGAAGGAATCGGACCAGGTCTTTTTGTAGCCCCCATACAAACCACCCTCCCGAAATTTACATAAATCTATCAAATTTGATGAAAATAGAAAACATTTGATTAAAATTTTGTTTGTGTGTGCTTAACTTATACTTTAATAACCCAAAAATCTGATTATAATCGAACCATTTTTGGACTTAGGCCCCATATGAAAACTTCGCCCGATATTACTAAGAGCGGTTTATTTGCAATAAATATAAGCCAATTTCACTCAAATTTGGTATGTGAGTGTTTTGTAGAATTATTAAAGACTTCACAAATGATAGACCCAATGTTTGGACTTGGTGCCCATTTTACGGGAAACACTGGTGTAGGGTAATATTATATGGTCGGTCTTGACCGACTATAATTTTCTTACTTGTTTTTTTTTTAATTCAATTTGTTTTAATTTTTTGTTAATTTTTGTAAATTACAACTGATTGCAGTTGGCTTTAATTAATTTTTGGGTAACATTTTAATACTAAATAAGTTCAACTGAGACTCAGTGTGGGGTACTTCAACTGGGTACCATTTATAATCAACTGGAAAATTTGTTGAGTTTATTTAAAAAAAGATAATTATTCAATTAATATATTTATAAAGCAACATTTAAAATTTCAAAATTTTATACGTGTAATTTGAAAACTATATTTGTAATTTCAAAAAGTAAATTAAAACTTGAATTTAAAAAAAATCATTGGAAATTTGAAAAATATTAATTAAAATTCAAAAAAAAAACTTAAGTGGAAAAGATAAAAAAACCTTATAAAATTTCGAAAAAAATCGTATGAAATCTAAAACATTTCAAATAAAAAGTGAAAATATCAATTTTTTTATTCGAATTCTAAATTAAATTGATCCTTTCGTTTTATACCATTCCGTGTGTAACGCATTCAAATTTCGGTCGGAGACCCCACGAAGTATATATGGGGCATTCCACACCAAATGGCCAGCGAAAAAAACATGAATGCCGTAAACTTCTGAATAGGTTGATACAAGTTTTTCAATTTTTCAAAAACTGGGCTTTGGAGGCATGGTCAAATATTGGAAAAATGGTCAACTTTGTGGCGAGTTGCCTTGATTAAATATTTATCACATTAAAACGGATTACACCACAATCTCAAAAATTTCCATTCTTATATAGTTTTGTTTGGGCTATCGATTAAATTTTTTTTTTTTTTGGACAATTTTCAGAACCCGTTCTGTAATTTTCCATTTTTTAAAAAAGTCAATTTATAAAAATCCGGCCACTTTTTTTAAATTTTTTTTTTTTTAAGTTTAGATGTTTTTCCATCCACTCAAAAAAATTCAGAAACGCGTTCTTCGTTTTTTTTTTTTCGAAAAAATCGCATTTGAATTTTAAATTTCATAACAATTTTGTAATTTGCTTGTATTTTCTTGTTTCAATAGAGCGTATGAGTAATATTTATGCAATTAATAATACTCATTCGCAACGTTAAAACAAGAAAATACAAGCAAATTACAAAATTGTTATGAAATTAAAAATTCAAATGCGATTTTCTCGAAAAAAATTAAGAATGTTTTTCTGAATTTTTTTGTGTGGATAAACAAATATCTAAACTTAAAAAAAAAAAAAAGTGGCCGTATTTTTGATAAATAAAATTTTTAATCGATAGCCCATACAAAACTATATAAGAATGTAAATTTTTCAGATTGTGGTGCATTCCGTTTTAATGTGATAAATATTTAATCAAGGCAACTCGCCACAAATTTTACCATTTTCCCAATATTTGACCACGCCTCCTAAGCCCAGTTTTTGAAAATTTGAAAAACCAAAAACGCAATTTTCTTAGTTCCATATAGGGCTATCCAAACAACCTATTCAGAAATTTACGGGACACGTGTTTTTCTGTAGCGGGACATTTGGTGTGGAATGCCTCAAATGGGGCATTCCATTACAAATTGGAAATTTTGAAATGTTTTACTTTAAAAAATCTATAGATTTTCAAACTTCAAAAATGGTAGATTTTTTTTCAAATTTTTATTTTGTGATGTTGTTTTAAATAAAATTTTTAAATTGTATAAAAAATTTCAAAGTGAGTTCAAATCATAAAATCAAAATTTAAGGTTTAAGAGAATCTAAAGCATAGAATTTAAGATGAATGGAACCTTTCAAAACTAAATTTATAAAAAGGCGTTTAAATTTTAAAATCCTAAGAACAATTCCTTAAATACGCTATTTAAATTTTAGCCACTGTAAATTTTCTTCTGTCTCTTTTTCTCTCTAAAACATATTTTATTCTTATATTCTTTAGTCTTTTTATAAACGCAAAGTGCAACCAAAAACAACGGCGGTTAGTTGTTGAAGAAATCGTTAACTATACAGACTGCAAAAAATAAAAATTTTGTTTGTTTGTAAAGTACTTCGTATACTACACCGCAATCACCAGCACAGCACCACCACCGCACCGCACTGCACCAACTTCAACACCACCACCACCATCATCATCAACTCTGTCTTAAACTTCTCCAAACCACATACCAAACGATCTACCAACAACCAACCAACATCAAACGGCCTCTAACGTATTTAACCAACTTTAAGCAACCAACATTGTTTTGGCTAAAAGTTGAACAATAAGAAGAAAAAAATTTAAAAAAAAAAAATATTCAGAGTTTTTTTCTCAGACTATTTTGAAATTTGTGAAAATTCAGCAACAACAGCAGCAGCAAAAACAGCAAACAACAAAAAAATCTTGTGGATACTTACATACTTTGGATTTTCTTTGGCGGGTAAGTTATTCATGAATTGTTTTTGGCAAAATAACAAAAAAAAAATCACACACATATACAAACGTATTAAAACTTGTAATTCTCTATTGTAAAATATCTGGAAAAAAACCAGTTAGAAAATTATGGTAGGTCAAAACCAACTAAATTATACCTTACATCTAAAGTACGAGTACCTTTGAATGAATTATTGTTACCTTTTTTACTACTAACTCATAAAAATAACAACAATGTAAATGACAAGTGGAGGTTGTTACAACTTTTATTTTTCTTGTTGTAAATGTAACTTTTACACAAGATGGTCAGTAATAATGTAAAACATTCATATTAATATAAATTTTATTATCTACTAATTAAAATCTTAAATGAAATTTGTATTTTTACAAATGAGTTGTTGAATTATTAACGTATTAAAACATTAATGACAGCACAGACAGGTTCAAAGAATTGGTAAAAATTTTAAAATCCCAAATGAAAACTTTTAAATTTCTATTGATCTTTTTCATATTTTAATGTATATTTTATTGAATTCGTTTGATCACTCCATAACACAGGCCAACACTCAATTTGCTTCCTTGAATTTATCAACTGATTTTAGTTAATTTGGGTGCGCTGAATTCAAATCTGTAATCAGTTTGTCTCTATCAGCTCTAGTTTTCATGATATAGCTTTTTTATACACTCAAAATAATAACTCTGTTAAATTACAGAAAAACTCTGCTAATTTAACAGAGTACACCATACTTTTCTAGCTAACAACATTTCTTAGTAATTTTACTAAAAAACTCTGTAAAATGATTTTGATAGAAAAAATTGTTAATTTACAGAGTTTATAGTAAAACATTGGTTAAATATGAAAGCTTTTTTACAGAGAAAACTCTGCAATTTTACTATAAAACTCTGTAAAATGATTTGGACAAAAAAAACTGTTAATTTACAGAGTTTCTAGTAAAATATTGGTGAAATAGACCACCATTTAGCAAAGAAAACTACCATACCACCATTTAGCAAAGAAAACTATATATTTGTAAAATACATTTGATGCAAAAAGAAAAAATTACAGAAAAAACTCTATAAATTTACAGAGTTTAGTTAAATTCATGTTATTTTGTAAAATTTTTATAAGATTTCTGAAAAAAATTTTTGATAACTTTTTTTGCTACTTTTTCAACTTTTTCTAAAAAAAAATATTTAGATAAAATTTTGATGTTTGGTAACAAAAACAAAAACTACTCAAAACAGAAAACTTTTTTGGTTATAAAAACTACGACGTATTTTGCTTAGATCTGTATTTTAGCAGAAAACTCTGTTAATTATCTGTAAAATTAAGATTACAAAGTAAAAAGTAATATAACAGAGGAAACTTTGTTTTTTTGTCACAACAAAATACAAAGTATTTTCTTTAAATCTGTAGTTTGATAGAAAACTCTGTCAAATATCTGTTGAATTGAAATTACATTCATTTTACAGAGTATTTTACAGAGTTATTATTTTGAGTGTACCCTCCACTTATGACCTCCAATTATGACAGTCTGTCAGTTTTTTCAAAAAAAATTTGTTCATCAAAATTTCTTATTTACAGTTATGGTAGTTACCAAAAAAAAAAAAAAAATTCCGGAAAAAAATTTTTTACTCAAAATTTTTACCCAAATTTTTTTTTTAATTCAAATATTTTTTTCGTTTGAAAAGTATATTTTACCTTCCAGTCAACTTATAGGTATCAAACCGGTTCGCTTAAGATATGCTTTTTTGATGAATTCGGTTAATTTTATCATGAAAACTAGAGCTGATAGACAAACTGATTACAGATTTGAATTCAGCGCACCCAAATTAACTAGAATCAGTTGATAAATTCAAAGAAGCAATTTTTTTTTTAATTTTGTCGGGCTGTGTAATCTTTTACGAATTGCAATTGATTTTTTACCGAATTCCAAATTTATTTAACGAATTATAATTGATCTCTTTATACGCTCCAAGCACAGCATGGCACGGTGCCCCATATGGGGGTATACTCACTTTGTAATTCTTATGGATCGTTGATCGATTCTAATACATTCTATGAATTTCCGTTCGTCTGTCTGTCTGTAAAAAACATGATACATTCTGAACCAAAAGAACTAGACGATTTTTTTTTTCTAATTTTTTTTTAAGAAAAAAATTACCCATCTCCACATATTTTGGAATTTGTTTCCGAAAGTTTTTTCCATAGGGAAACATAGAGGCGAAGGCGTCAAAAATTGAGTTGTCAAAGTACAACTTGTATACATGTATTTGTTGACAAAGTACGACTTGTAAACATGTATTGTGTGGTGAATTCACATCGACAACGTACGTGTGAGAAATTAGAAAAAGATAGTGACATTATTTTTTCTTTCACCTTCGCCTCTATGTTTCTCTATGGTTTTCCCCTTGAACTACACTCAAAAAAAAAATTTAAAATGACAAGAAAAGTTTGTAATTCGTTGCTACCCAATAAACCAAATAACGATAAGTGATAGCGAAAATATCGTAATTCAAGAAAATTTCTATCGAAAACGATATGACATTTTCATATCGAAACGAAATCGTTATCGCCTGGAATAACGATAACTTTTCTATAAATTCTGGAAAATGGCGATTTTACTATCGTTATGACTGGAATTATCGATAGCGAAAAATATATCATATCTTTATGGAAAAACGATATCATAAGGAAGGTACACACAAAAAATTATTGGCCAAAAATTTTCAATTAAATCTATTGATCAACAAAATTTAAATGAGTCAATCAATGTTTTGATTAAAATTTTTGTTATTTTTTTGTTAAAAATTTTCAACATACCAGATTTTTTTCGCTTTAATTTATTTGAATAGATTAATTCAAAAATATACAAAATAATCGGGCTTTATTTTTTATTGTTGGCAACATATAGGAAAGCAAAAATGATGAATTTTTTGATAATTTTGTCATAAGCTTACAAATCATTTGTTAAATCAATCATTATTTTGATTGACTTTAAATAAAAAATTTATCAAATTTTTGATCAAATATCAAATTTTTGATCAAAAAAATTTTCAATCAATCACCTACAATTTGATGATTGATATAACAATTTTTTTAATTGGAGGAATTTCAATCAAAAAATTGATTGAATCCGCGTATTTGTTGATTGAAATTCGTTTCAAATTTTGTCTGTGTATATAAAGAACGAAAACACTATAATTTTCGTATAATATGTGAAAATTAGGTGATATTGCCTCGATGTCATAACGGTATCGTTTGGCTTTTTTGGGTACCTCCTATTTGACAAGAATTCCTAGTAGTTTTACAAGATTTTTACCAATAATTTTTTAATTTTACAAGATTATTACCAATTAAATTGTAAATTTACAAATTTTTTGACGCGATAAAATTTACAAGGAAATAAAAAACAAGGCAAACGGTTAAATATTGGTAAAATGGGATTACGAGACTTATTCTAGTATTTTGACAAGGTTTTTGTTTTTTGAGTGTGAGATATTTTTCCTGAAAAAAAAGTCTCAAATTCTGAGACATTTTTTCTATAAAAAAGTCTTAGATTTCCTGCAGAAAAAGTCTTAGATTCTAAGACACTTTTCCTGAAACAAAAAATACAGATTCTAAAATATTTTTCCTGTAGAAAACGGCTCAGATTCTGACACATTTTTTCTGCAAAAAATTTCTTAAATTCTGAGACATTTTTCTTACAGAAAAAGTCTTAGATTCTAAGGCATTTTGCCTATAGAAAAAGTTTCAGATTCAGAAAAATTTTTCCTATAGAAAAAGTAAAGATTAAGATGCTGAGATGTTTTTCCTGTAGAAAAAGTCTTAGATTATAAGACATTTTTCGTACAGAAGTCTCAGATTCTGAGTCATTTTTCTATAGAAAAAGTCTCTGATTCTGTGAAATTTTTCCTGTAGAAAAAGTCACAGCCTCTTTTTGTTTTAGAAAAAGTCTCATACTCTGATTCTGAGATATTTTTCCAGTATAAAAAGTCTCAGATTTTGAGAAATTCTCTCTGTAAGAAAAGGCTTAGATTCTGAGACAATTAACTTTTAGAAAAAGTCTCATACTCTGATTCTGAACCATTTTTCCCATAGAAAACGTTTTAGATTCTGAGAAATTTTTGCAATAGCAAAAGTTTACAATTCTGAGACATTTTTCCTATAGCAAAAGTCTTAGATTCTGAGACATTTTTTCTAAAAAAAAAATTCTGAGATCCTATACATTTTTCCTATAGAAAAAGTCTGAGATATTTTTGCTAAAAAACAAAAGTCTCAGATTCTGAGAAATTTTTTCTATAGCAAAAGTCTTTTTTTTATAGCAAAAGTCTTAGGTTCTGAGTCATTTTTCCTACAGAAAAAGTCTATGACTCTGAGTCATTTGCCCTATAGCAAATTTTTCCTTAAGAAAAAGTCTTACACTCAAAATAATAACTCTGTTAAATTACAGAAAAATTCTGCTAATTTAACAGAGTACACCATACTTTTCCAGCTAACAACATTTCTTGGTAGTTTTACTAAAAAACTCTGTAAAATGATTTTGACAAAAAAACTGCTAATTTACAGAGTTTATAGTAAAATATTGCTTAAATATGAAAGCTTTTTGACAGAGAAAACTCTGTAATTTGACTTTAAAACTCTGTAAAATGATTTGGACAAAAAAACTGTTAATTTACAGAGTTTCTAGTAAAATATTGGATAAATAAACCACCATTTAGCAAAAAACTATGTAAATTTACATATATTTGTAAAATGCATTTGATGCAAAAAAAAAATTACAGAAAAAACTCTGTAAAATTACAGAGTTTAGTTAAATGAATGTTATTTTGCAAAATTTTTATAAGATTTCTGAAAAAAAAATTTATAACTTTTTTTGATCCCTTTTTAACTTTTTCTCACAAAAAAAAATATACAGATAAAATTTTGATGTTTGGTAACAAAAACTACTCAAAACAGAAAACTTTTTTGGTTATAAAAAAAAAGTATTTTGCTTAAATCTGTATTTCAGCAGAAAACTCTGTTAATTATCTGTAAAATTAAGATTACAAAGTAAAAAGTAATATAACAGAGGAAACTTTTTTTTTTGCAACAACAAAATACAAAGTATTTTCTTCAAATCTGTATTTTGACAGAAAATTCTGTCAAATATCTGTTGAATTGAGATTACAGTCATTTTACAGAGTATTTTACAGAGTTATTATTTTGAGTGTAGATTTAGAAAAAATTTTCCTATCTCAAGTTCTGATACATTTTTCTTACAGAAAAAGTCTCACACTCTAAGACATTTTTCCTAAAGAAAAGTCTCAGAAACATTTTTCCTATAGAAAAAGTTTCAGATTCAGAAACATTTTTTCCATACAGAAATGTCTTAGATTCTCAGGCATTTTTGCTATAGAAAAAGTCTCAGTATCTGAGACATTTTTTCTATAGAAAAACTCTCAGATTTTGAAACATTTTTCTTAAAGAAAAATGTCTCAAAAAATATTTTGGTTTACTTATAATGCAGTCTTTGAAAAAGGATTAAGATGACTCCTTAAAATGACCGATGGAGGGTTAATATCTTAAAATTGTACTGCAGACATATTTTTTGGTGGACTGTATAAAGTTTTTGAAAAATGACTAAAATTACCCTTTTTAATGACCGATAGAGGGTTAATATGTTCTAAGAAACTTCATTGAATTTTACTGTATACGTCTAAACATTTTTTTAGCTCAGAAGTATATTTACATCATTTGAATGATTAAGAATGAGTTTTGGTGAAAATTACAAGATTTCACTAAATCTTAATCGCACCCAAATCAATGCTAGAAAAAGTGCTTCAATCAGCGCTGAAAATATACACGATTTCGCCGCTTCTTCATAAAGAACGCTCTAAGCTGGGACATCGCCCACAGAAATTATGCATGAACTGAGGTGGTTTAGAAGCACTCTTTGACTCGTGATTCCTTTTCAAAAACCACTTTCAGTTCAGCAAAATTTCTACTGAATATCAAAAAAGGATCACAGTAATAATTGTTATTATAGGGGACTGTCACAGACTCAATTCCGTTCGGATTTGAAAAAAGTGGTTTACTCGTAAAACGCAAAACGAATATTATTTTTTTCGTAATGATCAAAAATCAACGTGGAATTGAATTGCATAGAAGTGGTTTCATTCCGAAAAAAATATTCTCTTTGCGTTTTACGAGTAAACCATGTATTCCACTTCCGAACGGAATTGAGTCTATGGCATGTCCCATAATAATATTTTTTAATATAAAAACAATTAAACAAATCCTTGAAGTAAATTCACCATTAAAAAATACCCTTCACCACAGTGCACAGTGCGACATTTGGCCAATCTAGGTGGACAAAAATCTAATTTAAAAGATCCTGGCGTGAAATTTGGTTTGATAATAATGTAGGACATAACTAATATTGACAACAAAATTTGGAACAATTGCCACGCCCATTTTTGGGAAATTAACTATTTTTTAAGAAATTGCTTAAATAATTTGAAGAATTTTTGTAAATTTTGTAAAAAAAATTATTATTAGTGTACCATATTGTAAAAAAAATTGTACACAACAACCTCGAAGATAATTATTGATGGGCGGTATACGCCCACTTTTTTATAACAGATATTTAAGCTGGACAACCTTGGGCTAGATTTAATTTTTTACTTATGTACATTGTAAAATTAACTCTATACTGTAACAAAAAGGGGCGTGGTCCACCCACTATTTGCAGTTTTATAATTTTATTACACACAAAAAGATTTTACAATAGAAATAGAAATAGCAGTACAGTAATTTATTGAAATCGTGTGCTTTGTATCACTCATATTTTAGAATTTCAAACCAAAAAATTAAAGTTATTTGGTTTTCATCATTTTAATTTCATTGCGAATTCTACGAATTTAACAATTATTCAATTTTCCCATATTTTATACAAAAACTAAACATCGCTAAAAAAAATGTAATGCCGTTAAACAAGGGTTTGGTGTAATAACACATTACATTTTATATTATAATATATTCTCACATAATCATTTAATTTTATGTGCAATATAAGTGTATTTTTCATATAGTTTAAGACTAAAAGTCTCTGGAATTAAAAAAAATATCAAGCAAAAAGTCCATTTTAGACGTTCACTAAACTTTAAAATTATCTATAAATCGCAAAAAATCGCCAGCAAACATGGTTTAATCTCTTACTAGAGACATTCCAACACCTGCCACATGTATAGGTCGTGTGAGGGAGCGTGAGGAAACTATAGTTTTCTTCCAACGAAGTTTCAGTTTTTTTTATTTATTTTTTTTTTATTTTTAATTTTTGTTTTTAATAAATTACAACAATAAGTTTTCGATTAAATTGAAAAATGAGCACGGATTTAAAAACTAGATTAAAAATGCTATATTTAACAACAAAAAAATGGACTTATAACTCCAACAACAAAAAAGTTATAAGTGTTTGAAGTTGGGATGGTGCTCAAAAATATATATTATTTCTCAAAAGTCTATTACAAGATGTGACTTTAAACTCCTGTATCAAATGAAACAGCACTTTTTTCGTCATAATATGATTATTTCCATAGTATATGGATTGTTTGCTGTCACATTCATTTAAATTATAACAATCCGCCAACTTTTGTTTTTCGATTTTTGTCCACCTAGATTGGCCAAATGTCGCACTGTGCAGTGGTGTGTATAATAAATTTTAAAATAGGAGTGTTTTTTTATTTTTAATTTTAACTGATTTGTACTTGGAGCTAAGTTGTTAATTTTTATGTTATTTGATGATGATATATTGATAAATATTTTTAAACAAAAAACAAAAAAAAAAAAAAAAAAAAAATGCTCATCAACTTGCGTAATTTTTTTACGAATTCATGCAAAAGATAATCAATGATAATTTCTGTTTAAGAATATGAACAAAAAAATTAAAGATTATTAAAATTTAAAAAAAACCAAAAATATACAAAAATATATTAAAAATGAACTCAGGCAAATGGCATCTGAAATTAAAAAAAAAAAAAAAACAAGTTTAAAACCGCAAAAAATCCCCAAAAAAATATAAAATGAAAGAAAAAAAAATTAAAATAAAAAATTTAATAAATTAATAATAATGAAACTGATATTAAAAACAAAAAAAAAATACAAAAAAAGAATGTGAGTATAGAATACGACCTTGCTGAATACAAAACTGGTAAGAAACCAAGATTTGTAAGAATTTTTTTTAATTTGAATGCTATCTCTTTTGAAATTAAAGAAATATATATACTTTGTATGTACACTCAAAAAAATAAACTGGTAAAACGCCTGGTAAAATGCCTTGTAATCCCGTTCTACCAATATTTAACAATTTTCCTTGTTTTTTCACAAAAAATCTTGTACTTTGCTCAAACGAGAACTACAGTTTTATTGGTAATTTTACAAGTTTATTTCTGTAATTGTATTCTACAATTTTGAAAGGTTATTTTACAAAAAAAAAACTGCAATTTTACAACAAAGTTTTTATTACGAGGATTCTAGTTGAATTACAAAAAAACTGTTTTTTTTTTGTAATTTTTTTTTTTATTGAAAAATATTTTTAAAAAAGTTGAAAAAATTTTGAAAAATTGATTACGAGGATTCTAGTTAATTTACAAAAAACAGTTATTTTACAAAAATGACTTTATTACGAGGATTTATGTTGTTTAACAATAAAAAAATTGTAAATTTACCATTTTGGTTACCATTTTTTTTAAATATATTTACCATTTTTTATTGTAATTTTAACATTTTATTTTTTTTTTTATTTTTTCGGTTTTATAACAATATTTTTACCAATAAAATTGGTTATTTTACCAATTTATGGCGCATTCAAAATTACGAGGAAATCCTCGTAATTTTACGAGAATTTTACCTACGTCATATTTTACGAGAATAGCCTCGTAAAATCACGAGATTTTTTGGTAACTTTACAAGGTTTTTTTTTGAGTGTATATAAGGATAATTAAATCCACAGTTTCTAACTCACACATTCATACATATATGGAAAATCCAATTAATAAACAGAGTTGAGGAAGAATTTATTCTAATTCTTAAACATTTGGAACCACTTTTGTTTAATTTTTATTAAAAATAAAAATTTGTTTGTTTAACATTTTAAATGCCATAATTTGAAAAGAGTTGTTCTAGCACGAGGTTCTTTACTAATTAAAACCATATGCCCATAAAATATTTCATAAGAAAATTATTTGTCTGTTTGAAATTTATTTTTAAAAGACTTAGCCGACACGTGGTTCGATATGTGTCAAGTATCATTGTCAAGACTATTTAGCAATTATAAAAAGTCTACGCTATTAGCATATTGAATTTAAATGAAAATCGTTGGTGTCCAATAAAAATATTTAAATCTCTTCAACTTAATACTCATTGAGTATTAAAAGAAGAAAATTATTTTCTCCACATTTGATCACAATTGTCGTTTTAAAAATCTATAAGTTGAAGTTTTTCGAATTACAATTAATTTATTTCGAATTACAATTGTTCTTTTTCAAATTATAATTAATCTTTACGGCTTATAATTGATCTTTTTCGAATTACAATTGATCTTTTTTGAATTAAAATTGAAATTACAATTTTTTAAGAATTATAATTGTTCTTTTTGAAATTAAAAGTAGAATTTTCGAATTTCAAATGGAATCTTTGAATTGCAAATGACATCTTCGAATTATAATTGATCTTTTTCGAATTTAATCTCTAAATGGTGTAGTTAAAATATATTAATTTTTTAAAATTATATATGTAGAATTTTTTAACTATCACTTCAACAATTTTATTTATTAACTTTTTTACATTTTTGCTATTTCAAAATTGGCATAATTAAAAAAGAAAAGCAAAAAATAAAAATAATAATAATAATTATTAACTCAAAAAAAAAAAAATAAGTAGACAAAAGAGGAAGTTAAAAGAAAATACTCTTTTACACCTCTGTTTTCATCACAAAATTGGCATAAAAACAAATTATGCATAAAATGAAAGAAAAGTAAAAAAAAAAACTAATAATAATGATTGGCTAATATAAAAGAAGTAGAAAAAGAGGAAGTTAAAAGAAAAGATAGAAAATATTATGAAGACTATTAAAGCAAAAATCCATATGAGGCAATATTTTGAAACAATCTACCTTTTAAGTAAATAATGATGTATTAATATGCAATTACCCAGCAGAGATTTTGCTAAACTGGAATCAGCTTTTGGAGAGAAATCACGAGTCAAAGAGCGCATCAAAACTACCTGAATTCGTACAAGATTTCGGATGTCATAGTTTAGAGCACTATTTGTTAGCACCAATGTTGGCAATCGATACCTTTTCAATACCGTTATCCGTTTCAAAACCCTTTAAATTGAATACCGGTACCAATACCAATACCGAAACTCAGTTTTGGTATCGGATACCGGTATCCAAAAACCTTTTCCTTCGGTATCGGTACGTACCGGTATTGAAACGGTTTTTCTTATAAAAACAAAAAAATAATAGAAAGTTTGTAAATTTTTTGGTTTTTGTAAATGAAAAATCGTACTCCAAATGCCTCACCGAAGTCTCATAAAAATCAAAAAAATGTTTTGGCACCCACATCGTGAATTAAATAAAAATTTCATAAAAGCCTTACTTCAACCGCGATGCGAGAGCAAAAGAATATTATTGATTTTCACGAAATTTTTATGGATTCATTTTGACTCCCAATAGAAACTTTCTGGACCCATTTTGTATAGTATAGTTTTTTGGCGATTTTTATTTAATCCGTGATGTGGGTGTCCAAGGATTTTTTTGATATTTACAGGACTTCGGGGAAGGCATTTGGAATACTAGCTGGAGATTTTCCATCATAGTATATTTTTCTGAAGTGGCTTAACTCGTAGAAATCGTTCATAAAAGTCCCATAATTCGCGAAATAAATTGTTTGCAATATTTTTGAATGTGATCTTGGGTAGACAGGGAATTCATATTTTTCCAAATAGATAACACCAACATAAAAACTTGGTTGCCTAGAAAAAAGATGAAATATGTAATTTGTTGGGGTTTTCACTTTAACCGCGATGCGGGAGGAAAAAAATAATTTTAACGGAGTCATTTTGACACCCAATAGAAACTTATTGGACCCTTTTAGCTCAAACATAAAAGAAAGGTAAAAATCGATACGGCCTTATATTTATGTACTAAAGACATAGGAGCAAAAGCGGTCCAGTGCTTCAAAAGTTATGAGCAAAAGACTGAATTTCGGCAACGGTATTTCGTGAATTTTTGAGATAAAAAAACACGCTAACTTTCGAAAGGCAATCCTGAGGATGCTGAAGCTGGGCATATGTATATATTTGCCGTTCCCCTGGTTCGTATTGAATTTCAGCCAAATCGGTCCAGTGATTCAAAAGTTATTAAGAAACTTGTTGAAAAAAACCCGTTAAACCAGCTTTAAAAAAATTTATGACTCAGGAAAATATTTTACAAAGTATTCTTGTCACTCACAAAAATGTTTATACTAAAGCAAAAAAAACTTACACTCGAAAAAAAATTTACACTCACAAAAAAAAATATTTTTTAATTTTTTTTTTCAAAAATGACTAAAAAAAAGTTTTTTACTCAAAATAAAATATTTCTTATCCAAATTATTAATTTGATTCACGTTAGAAAATTAACTATCACTTTAGAAGGGCGTTGTGGAGGTAATTGATGGATTCTTCCAAGTCGAATTTAGCTTTTCTACTTGTTTTTACAAATTTTTTTAAAGTTTTTATACGTTTTTTTATATTTTTAGCATTTTTTCGATAGTACCGGTACGTACCGGTATTGACGTTTCGGTATCGGTAATACCGTAACCGATTCAACTCAAATACCGTAACCGATACCGATACCGAAATAAATACAAAAACGATACCAATACCGATATCGATACCGTTATTCGTTTCGATTGCCAACCTTGGTTAGCACTGATAAAGTGCTATTAAGATGCAGTGAAATCATCTGCCTTTTTGTCGCTAATTGAAGCATTAATTCGTATAATTCTTTTTATTAAAAAAATAATTTTATATTATAAGTTGTATAAAAAAATCTTAACAAAAAATTATTTTTCTTTATTATTGTGTTTTTTAGAGGTTAGTTTAATTTTCAAGGGCAAATTTTTCCCCTGGTCTGATTTTGACCCATTTCCGAACTTTCTAAGTCTATAACCATTAGACATATTCGTGACAAACTTTATTAGTCTAGCAATTTTAGTTTAGACTATATCGTGGATTCCACAGACAGGCAGAGCGGGATCGCTACACTCAGAAGAAAGACTATCGAAAATCTGTCGAATAATTTTCAGTTTTAATTAGTAAACTTTTAGCAGATTTTTCTGCTGAAATGGATATTTTCATTGAATTCTTTGTCATTTGTTTTAAAAAATAACAGAAATCAGCAGATTATTTTGCTAATTTTGCAGGAATATTTAGTGATTTTGTTTTCAAGAAAATTTTCTAAGATTTATTATAAATAAAATACATTTTAGTGAAACACACACAGAAAATAATATCGTATATTTTATTTTAATTAAAATTTTAATTGTTTTTTAATTTAATATTAATTAAACTTTTAATTAATATAATTAATTGTTTAATTAAATTTTTAACTTTATTTTAATTAATATTTTAATTGTTTTCAAATTTAATATTAATTAAGTATTTAATTTATATAATTAAATGTTTAATTGAATTTCTAGCTTTACTTATTTTTTTTTTTTTTTGTTTTGTTTTCCGTGTGTGTGCGAGTGTGTGTTTTTCTCTTGCATTGTATTACATACAAAAAAAATACATAAGCATAAAAAGTTTGTTGAAAGTTTTTTTTATTTTTCACATAGGTTTTTGAATTCTCATTTTGTTTATAGTTTTATGTGTATGTATATGAAAGGTTTATAATCAACTTTATAAAATCATCTCACTGACTATGTCTTTACGGCATAAATAAATTTGGTAAAGTTTGAAGAAATATTTTTTTTAAACTATTTTATTCAAAAAGAATGTTTTTACAAATTATTTTTTTTTAATATAATATTTTTAATAAATTTTTTTAATTTATACAATTAAAATTTTAATTACTTTTTTTTTTTTAATTTTAATTAAATTTTTTAATTTATAGTATTAAGTTTTTAATTAAATAAATATCCATTTATTTTTAATTAACGACATACAAATATTTTTAATTTATTTGCGCATTTTAGTGATTGGTCCGGATTTAATTAATTTTTTAATTAAATCTACGAATTTTTTAATTAGATATGTTTTTTATTTTTTTCTGTGCAGAATAACTAAAAAAATTTACACTTTGAAAAAAAACTTAAAATAATTTTTTTAACTTTTTTTTTGAGGATGTTTATTCTGGCTCATTACTTTCTTTACTAATTAAAACCATGATATTCTCAGAGCATAATTTTCAAGAAAATTATTTTTTGTTTTAAATTTATTTATGTTGGTCATTTTTGCAAGACTTACACGTGTCGAGTGTTTCGGAATTTGTCAAGATTCCATTGTCAAGATTATTTAGCAAAAATAGAAACGATTTACTACAAAGTAGCAAACGAGTCTAATGACAAATCGTTTGTGCACAAACTAAAGTATAAGAACATATTCGACTCTATCCACAATGTGAATTAGAAAGACGAAGAAATTGTACTATACTAGTAAGGCAACGATTGTCAATAACCAACAAAAATATTTAAAACAGTTTACATATGATAGTCCAATGGACTACAACAATATGTTATTTGTTGTTGTGAATGTAATAACCACATTAGGGTTATTCATCACTATGGCGTGCTAACCATTATGTTCAAATTCTGATTAATTTTTATTAAAAAATAAAAATTGTTTTATTCGACCTTTAAAATATTATATTTTGAGGATGTTTATTCTGGCTCGAGGTCATTACTTTCTTTACTAATTAAAACCATGATTTTTTTAACAATAAATTACAATCGCCTTTTTATAAGTTTTAGAAAAAGTAGTCTTATTACATAAATTAAATACATTTTAGATGTTTAGATTGTTTATCTGAATTCAGTAGATTTTTCTGCTAAAATCAGCAGATTTTTTTACTGTCATAGCAGATTTTCTCATAAGGCTCTAAATGGGTGTATTTTCAGCAGATTTTTCTGCTGATTGGACAGAGATTTTTTTTTAAGTATAGCATTTTTTTGTATGGCAAAAAAGTTTTTCTTCTAATTTTGAATGTGCTTTGACCCTTTCATAGAGCTTGGAAGTCTTTCATTTAAACCTAATTTGAGCCAAATCCGATCATTATAATCCTTGACACCCATCGAACAAAGCTTTGGAAAAATTTCCACCAAATTTTTGGATTTTTCAAAAATGAGAATATAAAAAAAAATATTTTGCGATAAACTATTTTTATTAATTTTGGCACGCTGAATGTCAAAAATTTCTGAAATTGATGGCGGTTTATTTCCTACGATGAAGAAATTAAAAAAAAAAATCTCAAAACTTTTTTTTACTGACTATTTCATAGAACTTAATATAAACTTTTATTTGAACTTAATTTGAGCCAATTAAGAACTTTTTTTACCCAATACGGCCATCTATCGAAGTTAAGAGTTTTTGATTGAAACGGGTTTAATTCCGTGATCTTGTTCGAATATCATTTAAACCTGTTTGTATTTCGATTGATCAATTTAAATTTATTTTTTTTTTTTCTAAGTTTGATCTTTTTCAAAATTTAATTGATGTTTTTCAAAACGTAACTAGTCTTTTTGCATTTCATTGATTTCTTATTAATTTCTATTAATATTTTGCGGATTTTAATTGATGTTACGAATTTCAATTGATCTTATTTCAAATTTTGAAAACCATTTTTGAATGTCCTTTTTTGCTGGGAAGGGCATCATGGATTTTCAAAAACAAAATTTTGTATTAAAGTTTAGAATATCCTTTTAACGCTATTAAATTTTCAGAGAGGTGTTTTTATACCCTCCACTCTAGTGATAGAGGGTATATATAAGTTTGTCATTCCGTTTGTAACACATCGAAATATTGGTCTAGGACCCCATAAAGTATATATATTCATGATCCTTGATCGATTTTAAGTCGATCTAGCGATGTCCGTCCGTCCGTCCGTCCGTCCGTCCGTCCGTCTGTCTGTCTGTCCGTTGAAAACACGATAACTTTTGAAAGACTTTGCGGAGGCTCCTGAAATTTGACATATATGTTCTCCATTTACCGGGTCAGGTTGGTATTGCAATCCAGCGAAATCGGTCCAGTGGTTCAAAAGTTATGAGCAAAAGAGTAAATTTCGGCAAGGGTATTTTTCGAATTTACAAGATTTAAACCACTATAACTTTCGAAAGACAATTCTGAGGGGGCTGAAGCTTAGCATATATATTTGTCGTTCCCCAAGGCTGTTTGGTTTTGAATTTCAGCAAAATCGGTTCAGTGGTTGAAAAGTTATAAGCAAAGCACTGAATTTCAGATTTGTTTCACCTTAAACTGTTGAAAACTCGTTAAACAAGTTTTAAAAGCATGGTGAAATACCAGTTTTGTAAAACTTGTTGTTGTTTGTTTTCTTGTCGTGGGGTGCAGTTTAGTTGTTAGACAAGTAAATATTTGTTATTGTTTTGTTATTGTAACTGTATGTAACGGTGTATAGTAAGAATTTTTGGAAAAAAAAATCAAATGAAGTAAAATAAAAAGTGGGAAATATGTGAAATATTTTTTTTGCATTGCATATAGGTATAAAACAACAAAAATATTTTACAAAGTAATTTTGTTACTCAAAGAAATTGTACACTAAAAAAAATATTTACACTAAAAAAAAATGTTACACTCAAAAAAAATTTATACATAATTTTTTTTTAATGAAATGCCACACTCAAAAAAATGCTGACAGTCAAAAAAAATTTTACACTCAAAAAAATTTGATTGATTAAAAAAAAGTTTTACTCAAAATAATATATTTCTAATAAAAAATTTGTGATGCAATTTTTTGAAATTTTTTTAGAAAATTACTATCAGATGACATTGTGGAGGGTATGCATAGATTCGACCAAGTCGAACTTAATTTTTCTACTTGTTTTGTATTGTTGAGCAATACATTTTAAAAGTTTGTAAGATAGCCAAATATTCGATTTTTTTCAAAATTTTGTCAAAAAATCAAAAATTGAGCCAACATTGAAAAATTATTGCTCGATAACACGAAAAAACAGCTCCCTGAAATTTAAACAGTGTCAAAATGACATTCTAAACTTTTATAAAAAATTTTGGTTTTTGAAATCCATGGTGTCCTTGCCAGAAAAAAAGGACATTCCAATATTTTTTCAAAAATGTTTGTTAAAATTTTTTTGAAAAAGTTTTTTTGTTAACAAATTTAAATTCTCCATAGTTTATCACCAATATTGTCACAGATAGTTTTTTCGTACAACTTACGGCTTTTGAAAAAAAAAAAAAAAAAAACTCTATAGCCAACTATTTGATTTTTTAAAATTTTTGCAAAAAATTATTTATTGGGCTCTCCAACAAACTTTGAAAATTGATTGCTAATCAATACGAAAAAACACCTCTCTGAAATTTTAACAGCGTTAAAAGGACATTCTAGACTTTAATACATAATTTTGCTTTTGGAAATCCAAGGTGTCTTTGTTAGGAAAAAGGACATTTCAATATTGTTTTCAAAATTTTTTGTTGAATTTAAAAAAAAAAATAAATCTTCATAATTTTATTTACAAAATTCTTTTATTATAAGTTTTTTCGTACGACTTACGATTTCTGAGTACAAAAATGGAAAAAAAAATGTCTAAAAGTTAATATTGCCAAAAAAAAAGCTTTTTTAAACGCCCATATCTTCATATACTGTGATCCACCAGTCAAATTTCCCGTGGATTTGGTCTTATTTTTTTCTGAATTTAGATGAATCTTTTTATACCCTCCACTCTAGTGATAGAGGGTATATATAAGTTTGTCACTCTGTTTGTAACTCATCGAAATATCGATCTGGGACCCCATAAAGTATATATATTCATGATGCCCGATCGATTTTAAGACATTCTAGCGATGTCCGTCTGTCCGTCTGTCCGTCTGTCCGTCTGTCTGTCTGTCTGTCTGTGGAAAATGCTCTCGCGGACAAAATATTGCACAGAGATGACTGAAACTGAACATATATATTGGAAGTTCTCCCGAGAAGTTTGGTATTGCATTTGAGCGATATCGGTTCAGCGGTTCAAAAGTTATGAACGAAAATGTAAGCACACCTCAAAAATTTCAGTACATTCAACATATCCTAAAAATACAAAATGCTTTAATTCGGCTTCTGGTTGACATATGTGAACATAATTGAACACCAAATGGTATATTAAACAAGTACGAACATATTTTTTGACAAAAAAAAAAAATCGCGGATTTTTTTTACCAAAATTTTTTTTCGCGGAAATTTTTTTTTAAATTTTTTTTTTTCAAAAGTAATTTCCTTTTAAATAAAGTTGTTTGCAATAATCTTTTTGAAATTGTGGAGGGTATCACTACATTCGGCAAGGCCGAATTTAACTTTTTTACTTGTTTTGAATTTTAATTGTTCTTTTTCGAATTTCAATTGAAATTTTTCAAATTGGGCTTTAAATTATAAATACAAATTTTAAACGAATTGTAAAAATAAAAATTTCAAGTGGAGCCTTTGAATTCTAACTGATCTTTTCCTAATTGCATATAAAAATTATTTAGAGTCCTGAGGGTCTGTGCTTCTCAATGAAGTTAACATGAACAATTTTAAAATAATTCTTCATATACATATAAATACAACATCTACCATATATGCATGCATTGAGGCCAATTATGGATCAATTCAACTTTTCATTTCTTATACCCTGCATAAACACTTTATGTTTCTTCTTATATTTCATGCTAATATTTTTGAAAAGGAAGTATTAAATTTAACACTTAAAATTCAAAATATTTAATTCAAACTAACTTTAATAAATTAAACAAATTGCAATCACATGTACAGTGTGCCTTAAAATTTTTCAATTTTATTGATATGGTGATAATTAAATCTATAATCATCAAAATTGTCATAAATGAACAGTATGCACAGCACGTATCCAAAGACCTTGTTACTTTCAAAATAAATTGTAGTTCATTTAGATATAATAAAGTAAACTCCAGCTAAGCAATTGCAAAAGAAATGTAAATGTTGGCAAAATTTTGTAATTTGACCAACAATAAATTATTTAATTTACATTTTTTTAAGTCAATCTTGAACTACATAAATAATGTAACCGTATTTTCAGTAATAATTTGATTGACAGTTCACTGTAATTATAAAGTCACATAATCAAATTTATACACTGGGCGTTTATAAATTTTAAGCAACGGGAATTTGCATAGTTATTTGAAAAATATGTTTATTTTAATAGATTTTTTTTTCGTTAGCGAGGGAATTCATAAATAATTTAAATTTTGTAGACAAAAGTTGGATTAACTAATACACACAAAATAAAGTGTCTGATTCGGCAGAAATATTTGTTGAGATTACATAAAGTTTCAGTCATATGAGAAATCTAATTATTTCTGCAAAATTTCTGCAATCGTGGTTTGTTGATATTTTAGAACTTGGAAATCTTTGTTACAAAAAAAACTGCTAATTTTAGAAGTCCCTATTTAGTAATCTCTGTCGAATTAGCACGAAAATTGGCTGAGGCACCAGAAAATTACATAAACAAATTATTACTACCCCCATTAATTTTTACGTCCCAGCATTTTTTCTGAACAAATCTACAACTTATCTACACTCCTTTTGGGGGCTCTCATAAAAATGCCATTTTCATGCAAATTAGCTCCCATCGCTCTAACTGTCCTAAGGATGCCCCTAGAATAGTCAAATGTATGACCGACTCCCTATATTTTTTTAACCCCAAGATTTTCTCAAAACAAATCTACTCTCTATCTTCAATCATTAATGGACCATCTTACAAATATTTTATTTTTTATTAACTGGTTTTATAAAATCAGCTCAAACCGCTCCCATGGAGCTTTCTAGAGGGAAAAATGTAAGAACGACCTCTATTATTTTTTCCCCCAACATTTTTCTAGAACAAGCTCCCTATCACAAGCCAACTCCCTGTGCTAGCTTCTATACAAAAGTTCCATTGTGACAAAAATCGAGCAAAATCGTAAGAGTTCAAATTTTCATTACGCAACAACATTTTTGGTTTTAGGCAGAACGTTATGAAGTCTTGTATTCAAATAGTTCTTACTAATAGAAATGTGAGGGCATACAAAAATTTCTAGATTTGATGCATTAAATCCTCTAATTCACAATTTCCTTTCTCAAAATTTCCAAAAATATGAATTTTGCTGCCACGCCCACAATAGAGGCGGTGTTAAAAATTCCCGCATGGTGAAAATTACTTACATGATAGAACATCCACCTGCCTTTAAAGGCTCATAGAGGGAAAATTGGCCAAATTTGGTGGGGACAATATTTACACCTCGGCCTCCATTTTTGTTCTAAACTCATCTACGTGATGTAACCTTTCAAACTGGTAAAATTAACCGACTTGTTCTGAACAAAACTTTTTTTTTATCTAGAGTCAAAAGAGTGTTGGTTCTTACGAAAAAAAAAATCGTATGGTCAATTAAATTTCAAAAAGATAAATTGAAATTTATAAAAGAACTAGCTGAAGCGCCCGGAGCTGCCCGGGTAGACTTAAACATGAATATCTTAATAGCTTCTCCCTGGCGCCATTAATAGCGACCATTCATATATACATACTAATTTTCTCATGACGAAACATACATATCTTTTGAAGTGCCGAAAAATTTCACTGAAATGAAAAATTTTTTTTGTAATAACTTCGCCCCATCACCATCTACCGTGTCTAAATTTTATCAGGAAACTTATTTTTGTTTAATAAATATATCTTGAAAAGTTTAGCCGAATTGTATCATAAATACAAAAAATTAAATTATGACGACCACAGCGCCACCTATCGGCTCCAAATTTTATCCGGTAACTTATTTTTGTTTAAAAAATACATTTGAATGAATGTGAATTTTATCCAAATCGTACTATAAATACCAAAAATTGAAATGTTGCGACAACAGCGCCACCTTAAGAGAAACCTGGCTCCAGACTTAACTAATATATTGTCAAATTTTGGTGTCAATCGGTCCAGCGGTTCTTAAGTTGTATTAACACATACTCCGCACAAACGTTTTTATATAATAAGAAACGATGAAATTCCAGCCAGATTTATCGAAGTTCGAACAGTTCCATTAAATTCGATAGAGATTAAATAACGTTTTAAAAGGTAAAAAAAGTGCAGTTTGAAAAAGATCAATTAAATTAAAATATCAAATAAAATTTGGAAAATTGAAATTGAAATTAAAAAAAAAATTAATTCAAATTTAAAACGATCAATTTAAATTCGAAAAATATTCATCCTTATTTCTAAATAAATTTTTTATGAGTTTTAATGTTTTAGTTAAAAAAAAAACAATTTTCCATAAAAACGCGCCAAAAAAGATGTCGAACAAAATTTTATTAATTTGGCGTCGAAGACGAATTGAGGAATACGTCGAATGTCGACGATGATGAAAAAAACATATGTTTTTCGTTTGTATCATCTCTAATGTATTCAGGAATACCAAAAATTACCTTCGTCGCGTTTTAATCGCGTTTATGACAACAGGAATAGCCTTGATTAATAAAAATTTGAAACAATTGAAGTTCGAAAAAATCCATTTAATTTCTAAAAAAAAATCAATTTTAATAGATCAATAGAAATTCGTAAACAATCAATTAAAATTTTGAAAAATATCAATTGAATCTCGAATAATTTGAAACGGTCAATTAAATGTTTAAAAGATAAATTAAAATTTATAATAGAATATATAAAATTTGAAAACGATTAATTGAAATTCCAACAAGATTTACCGAAGTTCGAAAACTTAAATTCGAATCAGATTAAATTAATTTTTAAAAGGTCAAAAAATCAAATACACTTCAAAGAAGATCAATTAAATTTTTTGAGCAGATTAATTTAATTTCGAAAATGGTCAATTCAAATTTGAAAATGTTCAATTTAAATTTTAAACAAATAAACTAAAATTAAAAAAAATCAATAGAAATTCGGAAAAGCTTAATTGAATGATGAAAAAAGAAAATCAAATTTCGAAAAATTATATAGAAGGATATATTTGAAATTTGTAAAAGATTAACTAAAATTCGACCAAAAAAACCGATTCAAAATTATTAATTTTAAATTTAAAAAAAAAAAATCAAGAAATTCACAATGAATTAAATAATGTTCGAAAAACATCAACTACACTGAAAAACGCTTCATTATCACTAATGAATGGAATTCATTAACGTTGTTTCATTACAACAATGAAATATTTCATATGCTGAATGAAATTTCATACATATTCTGCAAGATATTCATTAATTTTGATTCATTAGATTTCGTAATTTCATTAAAAAATTTCATTAAGTTTTGTTTACAAAATTTGCTGTTATTTGGCACCTGTCGTGTCGCGTCTGTTTAGTTTGTTAGTTTACGCGCAAAAAAAATAGCTGATCAGAGCCGCACGAAATAATTTGTAATTTTTTTTTAGAATTTTTAAACGAAATTTAAAATGAAATGAAATTTTATTGTATTTATTAAACTCGCGTTGTTTTATATTGGGATCGATTCTCGAATACGACTTCACCATTCACCCAATTTTATATCTTTAATAATTACAAGAACAAATTTAAAAATCTTAAAATTCGAAAGAATATCAAATTTTTGAAAATTAGGTGAATGGTGAAATCGTATTCCAGAATCTAGCACATTATTTCGTGGTTTTACTTATGTATTAAAAGTTAATGTTATAGTAAAATTTTGTGTAAGAAAACTGAGTGAAATTTATAGATATAAAACAAGTAGAAAGTTAAATTCGACTTTGCCGAATCTATGAATACCCTCCACAATGCCTTTTTTAAAGGATTAACAATTTTGGTTAGAAATATTTTATTTTGAGTAAAAAACTCTTTTTTTGTCATTTAAAAAAAAAAGAAAAATTACTAATTTTTTTTGAGTGTAAAACTTTTTTCGAGTGTAATGTTTTTTTACTGTAAAAATATTTCTGAGTGAATGCACGTACGTATGTACACAAAATATTGACATTTTTGTAAAAAAAAAAACTAAATTTTTTTTTGAGTGTAAAATTTTTTTTGAGTGTAAATTTTTTTTCGAGTGTAATTTTTAAGTTACCAATGCTTTTAAAACTAAACAAGTTTAAAAATCATTGCTTTAAAACTAAACAAGTTTGAAAAGCATTGCTAAATTACCACCAATGCTTTTTAAACTTGTTTACCACGTGGCATTTAAGATGAACCCAATCTGAAATTCGGGGTTTTGCTTATAACTGTTGAACCACAGGACCGATTGAGCTGAAATTCAATATCAAACAGATCTGGGGAACGGCAAAGGTACATGCCATGTTTCAGCAGTCTCATTTTTGTCTTTCGAAAGTTATCGTGTTTTTTATCTAAATTCGCGAAAAACCCTTGCCGAAATTTACTCTTTTGCTCATAACTTTTGAACCACTGAACCGATTTGGCTGGTTTACAATAAATGACCAACATATATTCCAACTTCATGAGCCTCTTTAAAGTCCTTCAAAAGTTAGCGTGTTTTCTACGGACAGACAGACAAACGGACGGACGGACATCGCTAGATCGACTTAAAATCGATCGAGCATCATGAATATATATACTTTATGGGGAATGACAAACTAATATATACCCTCTATCACTAGAGTGGAGGGTATAGTAAAAAATATGTGAAAGTGTTTTTTTAACTTGGTTATTTTGTGATGTACAAATTTCTATCAGTGTATGCTTCAAAAAAAAATTATTTAAATTTGGAAGAGTTCAACAGAAATTCGAAAAATATCAATTGAAATTCTGTTGCAAATTTAAATTATTTTTTTTTCGAAATTAAATTGATATTTTTCTAATTTAATTTGTATCATTACGGACTTCTACTTTTTATACCCTCCAACTACAGTATGGGGGTATACTCATTTTGTCATTCCGTGTGTAACGCATCGAAATATCGGTCGGGGACCCCATAAAGTATATATATTATTGATCAGTGATCGATTCTAAGACATTCTAGCGATGTCCGTCCGTCCGTCTGTAGATAACACGATGCAGTTCAAAATAAAAGAGCTAGACCCCTCAAGTTCGGCATAAATATGTCTTATGGTCCTAGGCAGGTTTAGTTCGGAAATGGGACAAATCGGACCAGGGGGAAAAAAGTTCCCCCTTAAAGAACTAAACCAACCCCTTAAAAATGCTAGAAGTTTATAGTCCTGCGCTTGGACCCAGGGGAATAAAAAATGTCTCTTTTTTGCCCCGCCCCTCTTTTAAGGGCGTGGATAAAAAAATAATTTACATAATTATAAAACTATAATACTTAAGTGCACAAAGCAGACAAAAATGGACTTGTAAACATATACCGCGAGGGCCAAGGAGTCACCCAGCTCACCGACCCCTCCCCCTACCTTGCCCCCCTTAAAACAACGCCCCTGTCAAAATTTTTTATTTTTAATTTTTCTTACATGTTGGAGGGTATAATTATACCCTCGGAAAAATTTCAAAAAATATCAAATGAATTTAAAAAAATGTTTTAAAGTTCAAAAGGGATCAAAAATCAAAAAAAAAAAATAATTGAAATTTTTGGAATTGTTGAAAAACACAATAAATATCAAATAAAATTCGAAAACAAATAATTAAGTTTTATAGAAGAAAATATAAAAATTTTATCGAAATTTAAAAAACAGCTGAAATATTACTGATAAGACGATTCGAAAAAATTGGAAGAATTTGAAAAAACAAAAAAAAAATCAAATTTAAAAAAAATATCAAATGAAATTAAAAAAAAATTAAATAAAATTTTACAAATTGCATTATTAAATTTAAAAAAAAAAAAACAATTAAATTACAAAAATCTAATTAAAATTTGAAAAGAATTAATTATTATTTGAACGGCATGAAATAAAATTCTCAAAAACTGAAAGAAGGTGCTATTAAAACTTGAAAAATTTCAATTAAAATTCGAAAAATTGTTGAAAGAAAGTAATAAAACTTTCAAAAAATAAAATGGAATTCGGAAAGTTTCTATAGAAACTCAAAAAATTCCAATTAAAATTCAAAAGAATGTGGAAATCAACTGATCTTATCCGAATTTTAATTGAGCTCTTTACAATTTCAATTGATATTATTCGAATGGAATAATGAAATTTTAGCTCAAATTGTTGGAATTAATATTTGAAGTCTCTACAGTTTTTTTACGAGGACATATGAAATATAATATAATTCAATTCTAAATTTGACAAATTTAAAACTTTGAAAAAATATTTGTTTTATCATAAATTGTAATACCTTGTTTTATTGCTGTTGTTGTTTGTAATGGGCTAATAAAAATTAATAGTCTGTAATACCAATTCATTGTCAGACGGGCAAAATGTTGGCCAATTTTTATTATGATTTATACTTTTTGTTATTAAATCTGTTGTTGTTTTTGTTTCTTATAAAAATCCATCTTAAATATTTCTTTGATTATTTCTGTGCAAAAGTTAGTTATGATGTAATAATAATTCAGTATCTGACAAGAGTGTTGGATGGATGGATGGAGCTCTTTGTCAGTCTTTTTTAATTCACTTGGTAATTACAAGTGAGTTTTTTTTAACTTTTTTTTCTTTAAGCCATAATTTGTATTGTATTGAGGTGGAATGAAGTGGAGTGAAGTGGATTTAAAGTGAAGTAGGGTTGAAAATTTTTAATTTTTCGTTGCGAATGTGTAAGTGTATCATAGCGTGTTTAGATTTGATTTTTATAGTTTTTTTGTGTTTGTTTTTTATTTTTTTATTTATTTATAATAAAAAGACATTGTATTGAATTAATTAATACTCATACCAAGATCATATATCAAGTTTTAAAGGTTTTATTTGAAAATCTTTTTTGTATTTATGAGGAATGAGTTGCACACATAACAATATGGGTTTATATAAATTTTTATTAATTTATTTATTATTAAATTTTGTTTTTGTTTTATTTTATTATATTCTACACTAAGAAAAAAATTTAAAATCAAGCTAAAAAAATCTGATTTTAAAAATAAAACAGTTACAAAAGTTTTTATTCTCAATTTGAAAATATTCATCAACAGTTTTAATACAAATGCAAACAATATTTTATATAATGAAATGAAACGACATTGATTTGAAAATGTTTTATGTTCAGATCAAAGGTGCACATAATCAAATTGAAATCATGATCACTGTTATTTTAAAATTGATAATTTAACTTATTAAATTTTATAAAGTTTAACTTCATTATTAATATATTTTGAAAAATTTCAGATTTTTTAAATTGTTTCCGAAAATATTTGATTTTATTACGATTTTATTTTCCTCAGTGTATAGAAATATTTTTTTTTTTATAATACCAAAAAGGTGTTGAATGAAAAATATATAAACAAACAAAATACCTGCACTCTGGCCATATTAGTATTTTTGACGGGAGAAAGTGTTAAACCAAGTGTACTAGATAAACCAAAAAATTGGAAAAATATATATAAAATTTTAAAAATATTCGTCATAACGTCAAAATTAATCACTTTTTTATTATTATTTTTTTTTTTATTATTGAAAGTAGGAAATCGATTAAAATAATCTTTTTCTGGTATTAAGTTATTAAATATGATTTAGTTGGTCATTATTATTTTATTTTTTTCTTTTAGTTTGTTTGTTGACATTTTGTTTTTTTTTTATTTTTTAATTATTTACTCATTTACAGTTTACTTTGTATATACATTAAGGGTGTTCTTAACAGTAAGGGAAACATTTTAAATGTTTTAATTGCTTGGCACTGGGCAGAATTTTGTTCCTTTGTACTAAAAACTTAATAATAAAAAATTTGAAGTTAATCCGATAACTTTAAGTGGACGCGGAAACGACCTAAAGTTTGAATAACGGATTACAAGGGGAAAAAATGACTTTTTACTCATTTTCTCAATTTTTTCGATATTTTAAGTTAAGTTTGAATTCAAATGGTTACAGAAGTGTGATGTGGAGTACATTACCTTTGTAATAAGGCAACAAAAATTAAAATCGGTTAAAAATCAGCCAAGTTATTACAACTGCCCCAGGCAACTAGCGTGTGGCAGACCACTTGATCAAAGATTTCGAGTTCAATTTTTGAAATTGATTGAAATTATCTACTATAGCAACATTTTTTTATTCTTTACTTCCCAATGTACTAAGGTGATAGGTATTTTTCATATTGTGTTATGCTAACTTGTTTTAAATTAATGTTAAAAATGTCTAAATTTTTCAGCCCTGTTTTCAAATCCACAATTTTAAATTTTAATTTTTTTAGGCAAATAAAATTTAAAAAATCGACCATTGGACCATAGGATTTTGTTAAGCACATATAAGGGAACAAAAATTACAAAAATTGTAGACATTCCTTTTTTGATTCGTCTAGTTTAGCGATTTTATTTCGGCGGATTTCGAGATAATAGTGATTTTGGTAACTTTTTTAGCTTTTAGTTAATTTTTTTATTTTTTTTAACAAACTTCATATGTTTTCTACCGAATTACTACAGAATAATATAGAATACTTCAATTCCTTTAATCAGGGCAAAATTGAGATATGAAAAATTGACCCAGTTAAAGGTCAAAGGTCTAATTTGAGAACAATTTGAATTTTTAAAGATTAACAATTTTTTATTATTAAGTTTTTAGGACAAAGGAACAAAATTCTGCCCAGTGCAACACAAAAATCCGAAATAAAAAAATAAGAACACCCTTAATATACATATATATATTTTTTTGGTATTTATTTTTTAAAATGTTTATAAAGTGAAATCAATACTCAATTGTAAACAATTTTATGTTAAAGCCTTTTTAATATGCAGACACACGTTTTTTTAAGAAACTACTATGTTGAAAGAAACCTAAAATATTTTTGTAAATGCTAATTTGTAGAAGATATATGCTACACTGGAAAAAATTGACTAATTTTCAGTTTTTACTAAAAGAAATTCTATTAAAGCTTGTAAAACTCGAAAATTCCAATGGAAATTCCTAAAAGATCAAATGCACAGTGATACAAAATCGGAATGGGATGAAACCAAAAGAAAACAAGTAAGAAAGTTATAGTCGGTCAAGACCGACCATATAATACCCTACACCATGGACCGATTGGATCTGTCTTTGGTAAGATCTTTATTTAGTGTAGAAAACACACACTGCTCAAAATTTAGTTTAATTGTTTTTTTTTTTTTTGTCAATAGACCGATTTAACTGAATATATGGGGGACTAAGTCCAAAAATGGTCCAATTATATTCGGATTTGATAAGGTTACTTAAGCACACGTTTAACACCTAAAAATAAAATTTTTATCAAATATTTCCATTTTTATGAATTTTGAGGGAATTACTTATATGAATATCGGGCAGGTGGTTTGTATGGGGACTACCAGAAGGACTGACCCGATTACTTTGAAATTTGGAATGATAATTCGTACATACAAAATTTGTTTACTTGCTAAATTAATACGGTTGTTAAAGCCATTTAAGCCGAATCCGAAGGGGGCGTTTGTATGGGGGCTAGGGGTTCACATCGACCGATTTTCTCCAATTTCAATAGTCTTCGTCCTTGGGCCAAAAGCCGCTTAAGTTTCAAATTTCAAGTCAATTGATTGAAAATTGCGACCTGTATCCTGCTTAAACCGATAGATGGACAGACGGACGGACAGACGGACGGACGGACGGACATCGCTCAAAAAGTAATTCTGAGTCGATCGGTATACTTGAAGGTAGGTCTAGGACCAATATTTCGGGTAGTTACAAACATCAGCACAAACTCATTATACCCTGTACCACAGAGTGGTGTAGGGTATAATAAAAGTTGACATTTTCCATAACAAAACCCTCAAGGTTTTTTTTGTTTAGTGCTAGATTTTTTTTACACGCATTCAAAGTTGGTGATTTTAAAGCATTTAAAGTTTTTGTATACTAAATATGGCCTACTTTAGGGGCCCCTGGTAGTGCTCTTTTTGGACATGCGCTAAGCAGGAAACTACGTTAGCTACAACCAGTACTACACTAAAAAAAAACCTTGTAAAACGGCAAGAAAAGTTTGTAACTTTTTTTTATTACCTCCTATTTGACAACAATTCCCTGTAATTTTACAAGCTTTTCACCAATAAAATTGTAAATTTAAAAATTGTTTGACGCGATAAAAGGTTTCGTGATTTTACTAGATTTTTTGCTACCTCCTATTTTACGAGAATTCCCAGTAAAAATTACAAGGTTTTTCGTAATTTCACAAGACTTTTACTAATAAAATTTTAAATTTTCAAATTTGTTGGCGCAATAAAACTTGCAAGCAAATCTCGTGAATTTAATAGATTTTTTTGTAAAAAAATACTTGGAAATTTTTAAAATTACAAAAAAAAATTAAATTTCGATCGAAAATTTTTTGTTAAAAAACAAGGAAAACTGTCAAATAATGGTAAAATGCACAGAAAGAAAAAAAATAAGTGAATTTTTAATACTACCCAGCATAAATTTTGCTGAACTGGCAGCAGCTTTTGGAAAGGAAACTCGAGTCAAGGAGCGCATCCAAACCTGTCACACTTTAGAGCGCTAGTTGGATACACAGAAAAAGCGCTCTTATGATGCTCTGAATTCACATCTCTTTAGAGCGCTGAAAAAATCGCTACAAAGATGCAGTGAATTCATGTATCTTTTTAGAGCTATTTAAGCAGAATAAAGATGAAGAATATTTGACTATTTCTGAAATACAAATTACAAAATCTGAAATACAATTGACTATTTCTGAATACAATTTTAAAATCTTAAATACAATTGACTAATTCTGAAAATCAGTTGACTCCCTGCAGGCATTTTGAAGAAATATTGTCTAAGAGATCTAATTACATTTAAAAAATTTCCAATTATATTTCGAAAATTTCAAATTATATTTTAGAAACTTCCATTTATATTTCAGATATTACACAGAAAAAAATAAAAAAAAATTTTGAGTAAATTTTTAATACTATTGAGTAAAAAATGACTCAATTTTGCACCTGTAAACGATTTAATAGTATTGAGTAAACTTTTAATAAAAAATTATTAAATGCTTAATAAAATATTTGAGTAAATTATTAATTCACACAATTAAAATTTTACTTAAAATTTTTCAATATTTTTAAGTAACTTCTTAATTGTGTCAAGTAAAAACTTACTCAAAATGTATCAATTTATTTTTTTAAAAAGTTTCGATTTTTTTTTTCAAAAAAAATTGCTTTTTCAAACTTTACCAAATATACTTATGTCTTCAAGACAAAGGAAAATTTTTTAAAGATGATTTCAAACTTTCATATACATATACAAAAAAAACTATAAACTAAACGAGAATTCAAAACACCAAGAGAATAAAAAACAAGTGTGAGTGTTAAATTCGGCCATGCCGAATCTATGATACCCTCCTACATGTTAAAACATATAAAAAAATACAGGGTCGTTTTTTGGGGGGGGGGGGGGGGGGGCTCGAGTGGTGAGGGATACTTTTCCCTTTGCGATAAATGTTAACTAATTTATTTATTATGCTTTTTGCAATTTAGTAATACCATTTTCTCATTATTTTAATGGTTTTTTTAAATCCACGCCCACAAAAGGGGCGGGTAGAAAAAAACTATTTTCCAGCCCCCTGGGTCTAAGTTCAGGAGTTTAAACCTCTTTTGACATAAAAAGATTTCATTTGTTTAACAATAATGGCAAAAAAAGGTGTAACAAGTGAGAGTGTTAAATTCGGCTGTGCCGAATCTTTTATACCCTCCAACACGTAAAAAAAAAACAGGGGCGTCTTTTTTTTTTGGGGGGGGGGGTAAAGTTGGTTGGACACAACCTCCCTGGATCCAACTGCAAGACTATGAACTTCTTTTGACATAACAATGTTTCGTTCGCTAAGCAAAAGTACAAAAAACCTTTAAAAAATGGCTTTTTTTAGAGTTTTTTTTAGTTCTTAAGAGGGGAACTTTTTTCCCCCTGAACCGATTTTGCCCATGTTCGAACTTAACCAGCCCAATACCATGAGACATCTTCGTGCCAAATTTCAGGAGTCTAGCGCTTTTACTTTGGACTGTATCGTGTCTTCCACAGACGGACGGACGGACGGACGGACGGACAGACGGACATCGCTAGAATGTCTTAGAATGGATCACTGATCAATAATATATATACTTTATGGGGTCCTAGACCGATATTTCGATGCGTTACACACGGAATGACAAAGTGAGTATACCCCCATACTGTGGTTGGAGGGTATAAAAAATGAAAAAAAATATTAAATTTGTATTAAATTATATAAAAAAAATTAAAAAAATATTAAATTTGTATTAAACTATTTACTCAAATTTTAATTTCAATTTTTGAGTAAATTTTTAATTGTGTTAATTAAAAAAATACTCAAATTTATTTTAAAAATTTAAACGATTTTCGAGAGTTTTTCTAGTAATTTGACTAGTTTTTTTTTGTGTGTAGTTTCTGGATCATAACCTTTTTTTGTGGGGCTGTGTAATTTTTGTATTTTTTAACGCATGTTAAACAAAATGAAATGAATCTTGCATGGAACGAATTAAAATGGAAAAGGAAACAGAACCGAATTGAACAGGGAATGAATCCAATTTATGTTTTCACTTATGTTTTTCACTCAAAACATTTTTTTGCTTCAGTTTATTTTAATATTTAAAAAAAAAAATTGCCTTTTATAGAGTTTGGTTTAGTTCTTCAATGAAAAACCTTTTTCCCCTTAACCCGATTTTTTCTTTTTTTTTCATACTATTGTTAGAGGGCATAAAAGCTCGTCTTAAATTCCGAAAATCGAAACTAAAATTCTTAAAAGTTAAATTTTAAATCCGAAAACCCCAGTTAAAACTTGTAAGCTAGGCTAAATTTAGAAAATCCAAGCCCAAAGCCCGAATTTCAATTTAATAATACCCCAACTAAAATTCTGTAAAGCACGTTTGAAATTTAGGAAAGGTTTAATTAAGACCAATGGAAGCTTAAACAAGTGAGAGTGTTACATTCGGCTGTGCCGAATCTTTTATACCCTCCAAAATGTAAAAAAACAAGTAAAGAGTGTTAAATTCGGCTGTGCCGAATCTTTTATACCCTCCAACACGTTTAAAATTAAAAAAAATCGCAGGGGCGTCCTTTTTTTTTGGTGGGGGGAGTCGGTGGAGTTGGTGGGGGACACCTGTACCCCCACTTTATATGTTTACAAATAATTTGTTTATGATATCTACGCTTAAATAATAAATTTTTATCATTATTTTTAATTAATTTCTATAACCATGCCTGCAAAGGATGGCGGCCTGAAAAAAATCGAATTTCCTAACCCCCTTGGTCCAAGCGCAAGTCTCTGAACATAATATGGCATACAAATGTTACATTTGTTGAACAAAACTTTAAAAAAACTCGTAAAAATATCGTATTTTTCAGGGGTCGTTTTAGTTCTTCAAGGGGGAACTTTTTTCCCCCTGGTCCGATTTTGCCCATCTTCGAAGTTAACCTTACCAGTAACATAAGATATATTCTTGCCCAATTTCAGGGTTCTAGCTCTTTTGGTTTGGACTGCATCGTTATTTCTACAGACGGACGGACGGACGGACGGACGGACGGACGGACATCGCTAGAATGTCTTAGATTCTATCATGGATCAATATTATATATACTTTGTGGGGTCCCCGACCGATATTTCGATATGTTACACACGGAATGACAAAGTGAGTATACCCCCATACTGTGGTTGGAGGGTATAAAAATCCAGGGGCGTCTTTTTTTTTTTTTTTTTTTTTGGGGGGGGTAATTGGTGGGAGACGTTAGGGGCCACCTTCCCCTTGCGATTTTGAACTTCTTCTGAGATAAGAATGTTGCATTTGCTTACCAAAAGTACAAACAACTCTGCAAAATATGCTGTTTTTCTTGGGTTGGTTTAGTTCTCCAAGGGGGAACTTTTTTCCCCTTGGTCCGATTTTGCTTATTTCCGAACTTAACCTGCCTAGGAATATAAGACATATTCGTGCAGAACTTCGGAAGTCTAGCTCTTTTATTTTGGACTGTATCGTGTCCTCTACAGACGGACAGACGGACGGACGGACGGACGGACATCGCTAGAATGTCTTAGAATCGATCACTGATCAATAATATATATACTTTATGGGGTCCTAGACCGATATTTCGATGCGTTACACACGGAATGACAAAGTGAGTATACCCCCATACTGTGGTTGGAGGGTATAAAAATGCCTGCGAATTTTGTACTCTTGTCCAAAACATGATAATGTTTTGCGGAAGATTTGGGTGTACTTGCCAAAGCAAAGTTTTTTTAGAAAAAATAATGTTATATTACAAATTGAAATATTAGTTGAGGACCCCATTAAAAAACCAAAAGAGCTGTACATTTCGTAAGTGAGTGCAAAAATAAGTGCAAGAAAGTGCTTTTACATTTTGGAGAGTATAAAAGATTCGGCCCCAAAGAATATAACACTCTCACTTGTTTTATGTACATTTGATAAACAGACTTTGTGAAAAGGTAGTTGTGGTAAAAAAATGATTTTTTTTCACGAAAAACTAAATTATTTAAAAAAAAAATTTAACGAACCCAAAATTTTTGGTGAAAAAAAATTTTGATGAAAAAAGTTTTTGATGAATTTTTTTGATGAAAAGAAATTTTTTTTTGCTGTAAAAAAAATTGATGGAAAAAAAAATAAAAATTTTTTTTGGTGAAAAAAAAATTGATAATAAAAAATTGGAAAAAAAAATTTGATGAAAAAAAATTGATGAAAAAAATATGATAAAAAAAAATTTATAAAAAAAAAATTTTTGATGAAAAAAAATAATTGATGAAAAAAAAAATTAATGAAAAAAAAATTTATGAAAAATAAAATTTGATGAAAAACTAAAATTTGATGAAAAAATTTTTTTTTTTGTTTTGTTGAAAAATAATTATGTTACTTTTTATTCACCAGCTGGTGAAAACGGTTTTATTCACCACGAGGTGAATTATTATCCAAGTTACAAACCCAAGTTATTAAAATTTTTGGTTTTAAGAAAATTAAAATAGTAATTCATGTTTTCTTTTTCGTTAATTGTTAGCTTATATAGTCAAACTGAGGTGGCGTCCTGCAACTTTTTTAAAATTAGACACCAGCCTAAAAACATTATCATGTTAAAATTCAAAAAGCTCAATTCAAACTCAGAAAAGCAAATTATAAATTACGATATACTTAAAAGCTTAAAGCGCAAGAACAATTGGACTCATCTCTGATTCCAGTTGTAGAAGATGTGATGAACCGAATACGGATGAAACAGTTGAACATATCCTGTGCAAATACCCCGTATTGGCCAGGCATCGCAAACAAATATTAGGCAAAGCAGAACTCGAGAATCTGGAAGAAATCTTAATTATGGACCTCATGTCTGTTAAATTGTTTGCAACATGGACTAACGCATTTTATCCTCGTCGCTGAAGGAACATGTGGTATTGCTATGGACCAGCCGGTCTATGCGCGGAGTTCAATATTTTGAGCTCCGACACCCCTAACCAAACCTATCCTAACCTAACCCAAAAGCTTAAAGAGCATTAGAAAGCCCGAATTAAAATTGATGTTAAAGGAAGTTTCAGAAAAGGGGAATTGAAATTCAAAAAAATCTCAATTAAAATTCAAAAAATAAAAACTGTCATTTTGTGAATTTTAATAGTGCTTTTCTAAATTTCAGCTCCGATTTTTAGAATTTCCACTGGGATTTGTTAAAATTTTAATTGAAATTTTCTGAATTTTAACTTTTTTAAACTTTTTCTTCAAGTGCTAACATACATATTAACATTTTATATTATGTAGTAGGTTTTTGTCAATCATTAAATAGAAAAAAAAACTACCAAAAACATTTCTGAAGCTACACCTCAAAATTTCAAAACTTTAGTTTGGCACATAAAATTTAAATAACAATTGCTGACATTTTTTAAATTGTATTCTTTAATATATAAAGATTTTTTTGTTGTTATTTTTTTTTTTTTTTGTTTGTTTGCCAGTGTGATTTCGGGATTGTTTAACATTCAACGTTAAAGTTTAAACATGTTTTTTTTATTTAACAAAAAAAAATAAATAAAGACAAAATCTAACGTTAACGGAAGATACCATGAACTTTAGAAACTTAAAAAAATAATAAAAAACGGCCAAATACAAATTCGATATAGTTCAAATGTTTTTTTATTATTATTAAAGACTAGATAACAATAATACACGATTTTGACAAAAATTAATAGAAATAGAAAACTTATTGGGTATAAAGGTTAATTTTTGAATGTTTATTAAATGTCAATTATCAGCTGATTGTGCTACTTAAGCTAAGGTAAGTCTTTCAGTAAATGAGTAAAATTTTGAAAAAAAGACATTTTGATAATTTTGTATTAAGCTGATTAAAAATATCAGAACAACTCCGTTAACAACAAATTTAAATTCTTAAATCCCAATTAAAATTCAGAAATATCAATTCAGATATCACCGTCCGACAGCCAGTATTAAAAACAAACCGGATGATATACGTCTGAAAGTAGAGATCAAATGGAGTGAAACTGCATTTAAAGTTTTTCATTTCGTGATCCTGCTTCCTTTTAAAATCACTTCAAAGTTTTAAAGAATACATTTTGTAAAATATTTCTGAAATATTTGTACTTATCCTAGGATGCCACTGGTGATGGCAAATGAAAGAGGAGGATCTCCCTTATTTTTTTCATTTTTCTATTTTCCAATATCAGGATAAAAGGATGTGAATAAAGTTCATTGAAAACTTTATCAAAAATTTTGTTGAAAATTTTTAATGATATTGAAGGATAAAGTTTTTAAAGGACGTAACTTACCTCTTTTTGCCTGATATGTAAAAATAATAATATTGGAAAACTTTATCCTGTAAAACTTTATATTCCTTTTAAAAGGAAACAGGATCATTAAATGAATAACGGTAAAAGCAGTTTTACTACATTTAGTCTCTAGTTTCAAACGTATATTATCCAGTTCGTGTTTAACGACTTCCTTATTTTTGTCGGACAGTGTATTCTTAAGAAAATTCTACTTGCAGCTTTGATTGTTTTTGTCAACTAAGGAATTTGGAACCATTTCAAATTTTTTATCACAATTTTTTTAAATCATTCATATAAATCAGACTGTCAGTTAGTCGATCGGTCTAGGTCTAATATTTCGGGTAGTTACAAACATCAGCACATAGTTCATATTCAATATACGCTGTTTTACACAGTGGTGTAGGGCAGGGGTTACCAACCTTTTTGGCTCGCGTACCCCTAATTTTAAATGTTGTCAGCCGCGTACCCCCTAACAAGTTTTTTGTTTTCGTTCAAAAAACTTCTCACATAAATACTAGAGTTAATTTTGAAATTTTTGATCTGCGGGTATTATAATTTTTTTGAAGGATTTAGGGGAGATCAAAACAATGGTGTTTTTTTTTTTTTTTTAATTTTTGCTCCTTGGGGTTGCTCAATGCATCTGAAAACGCGGAATTTGAGCTGATTTTTCTGCAGAGCAAAAACAGCTAAAAAATTTCGCAAATCTGATTTCACCAGTCGTTTCTACACCAAAAATTTAAACAACGGACTTTTTTTGAACTCTTAAAAAAAGTTCCAAAAACACATCACAGAGGGCGGATATATAATTTTATTTAATTTTTTTTAAATGTTCTTTTTAATACAAGGGAAGATCAACAATTCCGTCATTTTTGGAATGAAACTCCCTCGTATATACAATGAAAGGACATTTTGAGATTTACAAAATGGTACCCAAATTTTCACTATATCACAACCCGTCTCAAAAATGCCCAAAAATACGTTTTTTGAAAACTTTGACACACATTTTCTCAAAAACATAGAAAAATCATAAAAAAATGAGAACTATATTCGGAATCAGCATCGAAAGGTTAATCGAAAACAAGTGGTCAGATCTCAAAATATCGCAAAAAAATGCTCTCTAAATTGCACAAAAATACGTTTTTTGTGAACTTTGACCTCAACTTTCTTAAAAACCTGACGTTATGGAAAACTTTGCATTGAAGCATTGAAAGGTTAATCTAAAACGAATGTCCAAATAACTAAAATTTTGCGTACCCCCGCGGACAGTTTCGCGTACCCCCTAGTGGTAAGCGTACCATAGGTTGGTAACCGCTGGTGTAGGGCATTAAAAAAAAGTCATGTAAAAACTTAAACCATTCCATTTTATAAATGACATCAGAGACACTGTTATTAAGATGATATAGCAAAACAGCTGTTTCGTTTGCTACCAAATGCGTGTAATTAATTATCATATAATGTAAACAAAAATTATTTTATAACAATTTCGTGCGGAAATGCTTGCAATTAAAGTTTAGAGAACGACACGATTTCTTATGTCACATAAGAATTAAACGTAAGCGTGAGTAAAATTTTTTTTACATGCTGGTATTTCTTAAATTAGTTTCAAATTTCACTTTAAAAAATAATCACCCATTTAGTAAGCAATATATCTTGGAGAGTATAAAAAAAAACATTTTAATAAGATTATTTAAAATTATTTTTTTGTGCTTTTTGCACTTTAATAATACAATTTAATCATTATTTTTTGTTTTTTTATAACCACGACCACAAAAGGTGGCGGACAGAGAAACGTCATTTTCTAATCCCCTGAGTCCAAGTGCAGGACTTTAAACTTCTTCTGCCATAAAATATCTGAATTTTTTAGCAAATTTTTTTTTTCTTTTGATTGATCTTTTTCGAATTACAATTGATCATTTTGCAATTAAAATTGATCGTCTTTATATTAAAATTGATTTATTTCGACTTACAATTGATATTTTTCGAATTACAATTGATCTTATAAGGGTTCAAGTTGAAAAAATGCAGAAGAAAAATTGAATTTCTAAAAATTATAGACATTTCTGGTATTTCCCATACCGGTTTCAAACACCCCAGTTAGTGTCATCATCAGTAGGATTTTAAATGTCGGTTTGTCTTGTTAATGAAAACTGTTTTTTATAAATGTGAATATTTATAGTTTCTACAGAATAAATTTTGACAGTTTCCAACACTACAATTCTATTTCTAGCAATCTCAACCTCACTTCATACTTTCTTTCAACTTTTTTGTCTCTTACATTATTTCGCAAGGGTTACCAACATGATCTGGAATTGCAGACACAAATGATCTTTTTCGATTAAAATTAACCTTTTCGTATTACAATTGATCTATTTTGAATTAAAATTGATATTTTTCGTTTAACAATTGATCTTTTTCGAATAACTATTTATCCATTACGAATTGCAATTGATCTATTTCGAATTACAATTGATCTTTTTCGAATTGCAATTGATATTTGTCGAATTACAATTAATCTTTTTCGATTTGCAATTGATATTTTTCAAGCTACAATTGATCTATTTTGAATTACAATTGATCTACTTCGAATTACAATTGATTATTTTTAATAAGAATAGACCTTTTTTGAATAACAATTGGAATCTTCGAATTAATTACGATTGGAATCTTTGAGTTATCATTAATATTTTTCGAATTACAATTGATCTTTCTCGAATTACAAATGATCTCTTTCGAATTTCAAATATTTTTTTTCGAATAACAATTGATCTTTTTCGAATTACAATTCGAATTTTCGAATTACAAATTGAATTTTCGATTTACAAATAAAATTTTTAAATAACAAATGGAATTTTTGAACACGAATTATGACTTTCTTCGAATTTTGTCGATCGCCGCGCATTTTTTGCTGTTTTTTGGTACATTTTAGTACACGATGAGGATGTCACAGATAGGAATAACATCTTGTTGTGGATATATATCATTAAATGCAACATCTAAGCTAAGTTCCTATCAAGTCGAAACTAAAAAAACAAGTAAGAAAGGTATAGTCGGTCAAGACCGACCATATAATACCCTACACCAGAGGAAAATGGGTACCGGAAAATGGGTCCCATGGACCGATTATATCTATATTTTTTCAAATCTTTAATAAGTATAAAAAACACTCACAAATAAAATTTGAGTGAAATATCCTTCTATTTGTTGACAATAAACCGCTTTAACTAAATATCGGGCGAAATTGTCACATGGGGCCTGAGTCCGAAACATACACAAACAAAAATTTATTTATTTTCTATTTTCATGAAATTTTAGAGATTTATGTGAAAATCGGAAAGTGGTTTGTATGGGGCCTACAAGAAGAACTGGTCCGATTTCTTTAAAATTTGGAATGGTAATTTGTGAGGGTACCTATTATAATACGGTTATTAGAGTCATTTAAGCTAAAACTAACATTTGTATAGGGGATAAGTCTAAGTATGGAACGATTTTTCCAATTTCAATAGGCTTCGTCCTTGGGTCAAGAGAGGCTTAAGTTCCAAATTTCAAGTCAATCGTGCTTACACCGTTTACATGGACAGACAGACGGACGGACGGACATCGCTAAATCGACTCAAAAAGTGATTCTGAGTCGATATGTATACTTTAATCCCTAAAGGCACGGGCTAATTTTGTCCGATTTGGCTAAAAATTTAAAAGTTTTTAGACCAAAACGAACGATAACCGATGAAATTTGAAAAAACGTCATTATTTGTGTCACCCTAATGTTTATAGGTATGGGGTTAGGGTTGCCAGACGGCCTGGAATGGCCTGGATTTTCCAGTTATTTGAGGTCTGGTCCAGTTTCCAGTTAAAACATAATTTATCCAGTTGAAAAAGAATTTCTTTTGTTTTAACAATTATTTTTTTTTATTAAATATTTTTTACAATTTTTTGGGACGTCTTTTTCAATGAAACATTAATCATAAATAAAACATAAATGCCTCTTTTGTATACGGAATATGTGCTCTTTTTGCTGCATTTCGGCCAGTCTAGCGTTGATTTCGGCACGAATGTTTTCCTTGAGCTCGTTGATGATTTAAGGATTCTTGGCGTACATTTTGCTTTTAAAATAACCCCACAAAAATATGTCTGGATGGGTCAAATCTGCAAATGATGGTCATTTGTTGTCGCTCTTTTTTGACTTCGCACGTCCCGGAAATTTTAACTGTCCTGGGGTTTTTTAAAAAGAAAATATACTCTAACAATCCTCAGGCCAGTGACGAAAAAGTAAAAGAAATGCTTAAAAAATTCACATTTTGCCGTGGCAAATAGAGACGGCCATTTAGTCCAAAATTAAAGAATGTGTCTCACATGAAAATCGGTTGATTTTTTTTCAAATTATTAAAAAAAAAAAATTATGTATGGGTCCAGTTACTTTTTCAAAATCCAGCTGAAAATTTTCTATTATCCAGTTATTTGACTTCTAGTATCTGGCAACCCTATATGGGGTCCTGGACCGATCTTTAGATGTGTTACACTCTCCATCGTTGGTACAAGAATTTTAGGGATTTTTTTTTTTTTTGTGAAACACAAATGTTGGCTAAAAATTTTTATGTGTGGTGTTGTTCGATGAGAGACGGAAGCTCTTGGCGACAACGGCTGACTAACTTTGATCGTATATTCCTATTTCCCATTGCTGCTTGACTATCAATGGAAATAATGATTTCAATAAAGTAGATCGGTCTCATCGAAATTAGTCTAGCTGCCTCTAACACTGCATAGAGTAAAAATAATACAGCCGTCCGGCAGCCTTAAACTATATTCAATTCCCTGTTCCTTACGGTAGACTCCACTACCTGTTCCCTGTTGCATGTTTGATCCATCTGTTAAGACCTCAAATTGATGTTCCTCCACAGGGGGATTTCCCCAGAATTCTCTTGATGGTATTTCAATTTTAACGCTCTCATCTATCTCATACGGTATGAGGAGACATATGGTCAGTCACACACAGTCTTCATATCGATAGTTTCGTATGAGCTTTGTGTGAACATAGTCCCGCACCCTCAGCTTCTTTTTGTGAAGAGAACCGTTTCCGTTTTCCGAGACCGTTACCCACTTATGGAGTGATGAGAAAACACGCTCCATAATGTCGGATATATCCTGGTAAAGCTAAAGACCAAAACTGGTCCATACTGGGTTCCCGGCCAGCCATATTAAACTATCTTTACCCCGCTTCGGTAAGGTTTGTCCCCAATTCTTCTCATTACAAGATCATTAGCAAATGGTACTCCATAAAAATGTCTCATAGTAACACAATGAAAACCATATGTTTTTCTATTCATAAATCAGATAAATCTTACATATTTAAATATTGCGTAATTTCATAATGAATTACGTTTAAACTCCAACGTAATATTCACCCTGAATGATTGTAATTTAACCAATATTAGTTGTAGTAAGTAGTATGTGGTGGGGGTTACACGTATCAGGTGGTAATGCAGTTTATATATATTTTTTTAATTAAAAATCTATATTGTGTATGTGAATATCATTTGCTTATTGTATTGAAAGGAAGTATGTTAGTCAATATTATTAACTATTAAGTATTTCGTTTTAGCGGTTCATATTGAGTACAAATCAAAAAATGAAAAAAAAAATATATGTAAAAGACAAAAGATACCATACTAGTGTCGTTTGTGTACAACTTTGCAAATAAACTTACTTAAATGCAAGTAAGTAGTATTCAATTCGTATCCATTAAGGTAGACATTATTTTGCCTTTTTTTGATTTTCCAAAATCGGAGCCCAGTTTTGAGTTCGATCGGTTGAAAATAGCCGTGCCGCGGCATGCCGAATTGAAGTTTATGAGAACGCAATTGAAATGTAAAGAAAGCAAATAATTTATCTTGCGATACAACATATTTATTAATTTTTATCCACTAAACACAAATATCAACAAATGTGTAAAATCGGTCGAAGGCTTTTCGAGATACCGCTTTTTTAAATTTGTAAAAATGGCGGGGCCACATGGAATTACTGCACTGGTGCTGAAACAGTTTTCGACGCTCGCTCGTCTATTGGCTAAACTTTGTAGCTTTTCCTACCGTGGGGGAGTCTTCCCCTCTTGCTAGAAGGAGGCCAATGTTGAGCTCATCCCTGAAAAGGGTGAGGCTACTAACACTGGCAATTACCGCCCAATTGGGATTTGCTCAGCGCTCTTTTATGGAGAGTTATGGAGAGCATGGTTAATTCCATCTTGTGAAGTATCTCGATTCTAATTCACTTCCATGCGATCGACAGTATGGTTTTCGTAGGACTCGTTTTACCAGAGACCGGTTAGCGTTCCTTACGGAATGTTCGAGTCGATCAATACACCAATTTGGTGAGAGTAAAGTGGTGGCTCTGGAAATTTCCAAGGCATTTGATCGTGTGTGGCACGACGTACTTGTATCGAAGCTTATTGCGTTTGGAGTCGGTGATGATTGCACGTGTTGTTATAGATGTGGTTTTATTTCAGCCTAATTCAGGGGTACCACAAGGCTCCGTTAACGACCTTCTAAGTCAAACCTTTAATCCTATTCCTATATACTCTTATGCAGATGACAGCAACATTTTTCATTCATTATCTTTTGATCATCGTCCAAGCCTTGTAGAGGTTCAGGCCATGAGACAGAATATGAATGGCACACTTAATCATGACCTTTCTGCTATCTCCGAGTGGGGTCTGGCGAAATGGGTCGAGCCCCAATTTTGTATGTTGACCCACAGACGAACTGTGGAATGAATGTCATATGTTTTAATGGGCGGAATAACTATTGAGGACTCAGACACTCTTGATGTTCCGGGCATGAAAATACAATGTTTTGTTCCCTGGAACCAACATGTTTTTCAAGTGCCAAAAGGACCATTCAAGTGTCTCGGTTTCTTAAAACGGTGCAAGAACTACTTCACTTCGTCTGATCTGCTCACGATATATATCACCTTTATCCGACCGAAGTTGGAATACTACTCCCATATCAGGACAGGAGCTTCAAAGTCTATTTTGATGTTTTTGGACCGGGTGTAAAGGAGTGCGTTGAAGCTTATCAATGATAGTAGGGTATCCAACTCTATTTATTCATTGGAACATCACCGGAACGTGGGTTGTGCATCATATTTCTACCGATATTACCATGGTAAGTGCTCTGCTGAGATAAGTGAACTTATCCCTGAGACTCGGATGTTTGTTCGTAGTACTTGCCAATCCAGTAGATCACATCCGTTTGTGGTCGAAAATTCAATAAATCGCACAAGGCATTACAGAGATTATTCGTTTCTCAGTCTAACTGGTCGTATTTGGAGCTCATTTCCCGCAGAAGTCCTGCCAGTCAGCTATGATCTGGAAAATTTTAAACTAAATGTCCATAAACATAAATACTCAATCTTACCACCTCATCATAACTTATTTTCCTAATACCAACACAATGCACTACATCGCCTGAGTGTTGGCTCAAAGTAAAAAAAAATCAAAATCGAAAAATCATTAGGTTCAAATTAAGTTAAAAGTTCGTCTCAAGTCCTATAAAGGTGTAAAGGAAAGAAATTTTGAGATTTTTTTTTTTAATTTCTTGAACGCATATAGCAATATCTCGAAAACGGCGCGACCGATTTTAAAATTTGTTTCATATTCATTAAAATTCTTTCAATTTTGCACTAATTCCGTTCTCACAAACTTCAATGCGCGTGCGGCATACCCATTTTCAACCGATCGAGCTCATGTTTTTGTCAATTTTTTACCCCAACCTCATACAAAACTGGGCTGCTATTTTTGAAAATCGAAAATAGCAAAATAAGGTCCACCTTAATATTCATACATACAAACATTCAACAATATATAAATTGAAATATGTTGAATGCACCAACTGCAAAAGTGCAATGATGTGAAACTGGTATGTTGTACATATACAATACATATATTAGCAATTGTATTGATCATCATCATCATATTACAAAAACTAAAACATGAATAAAAAATATGCATGCTCATAAAAGCAGAACTTTAAAAGAATTTCTTCCTCAAATCGATATTATGTTCTAAAGTAGCTGCTGCAAGCAAATATACCAAACTTCCTATTTATATTACACACTGCATTCTAAGGAGTCAGATAAAATATCATTCTACTTCACCCTTCATTTATTGAAATACATAACAATAATCTTACGCCCTACTTAGTTAACAACGCTCTACAGATCTGAGGTGTGTTTTGAATGAAACCTAATAAAATTGATAGGTAATGATGCACCAATTTCAAAATGGTCACTCAGTTTATTCTATTTCGACACGGTTTTGACAAAATCAAGGTGTGAAACAAAGTCAGGATCTTATTTTATAAACTTTCGAAAAATACCAAAAAAACAATTTTTTCGTTAACCGTGTAGTACTTAAAATCCTTACGTGATAGAAAAGTTTGGTTTGCAGATTCGGAATCAGCACTCCAAAGACTTTCAAAATCACTAACTAGAATCCAATACGCATTTTCTTGTTGAGCTCTGCAACCAAGTATAGTTCTTAACGTAAATAAGTCTCTGAAGCCGGATGATGTACCTGCACTATTGCTGAATAATAGTTTTCGCTGAACTCGTTCTACAGAAGACCTGTTGGTGTTCCTTTCGGAACTTTGGCGTCGTTCGATTCATCATTTTGGAGAAAGTAAAGTAGTCGCTCTGGATATTTCTAAAGGTGTGCTTATATCATCCCACCGAGTCTTTGGATTTGAATAAAGTAAAATAATACCAAATTCTTAATACTGTTAAAAAATCATAAACAAAATCAAACAGACATTTTTTAAAACAGCTGTTTGTATGAAAATCAAATAACAAACAGCCATTTTTAGAAATATTTTATAAAATCAAAAGTCTTATTGGACTGTCAACAAAATCAGATAACACACAATTTTTTGACAAGTCTTAATAATGATGTAAACATAGTAAGTCGATTGATTGTGTGTGGCACGGGCGCTCATATCTAAGTAGATTCGATTAAGGAGGCCCTTTGCACTGCGACCAGAATGATCTATTGTGCAGCCTAAAATGGGTGCCACCTGGCTTTTATTAAAGCCAAGAATCCCTTTTTGTTAAAGAGTTCTATTCGTCTGTCGGAGGTATTAAGTGTGTCTCCAGATGTTGAAGTTTTCTACCTGTCAGTCGTGGGGATTTACTATATGTGCTGCCGTCTCCTCCTCTATCTCGCAGATTCTACACATGCCCGTGATAGATTTCTCTTCTGAAGTTGGTAACGTAGATTACATTGTCCAGGATTCGGAGATTCTTTTTGTCGTTTTGATATCGAGCTGAATGGAGTTATGGCCAGCGCAAAAGTTCCAATGATCTATGAACTTAGATTCACTCCATGTTTTGAGTTTTTCTCCAACATGTCTCGATGGCATAGCAAAAAATGGTTCAATGCCAATGAAGGGTCGTCTGGAACAGCGATTTTCCATACAGTCGGCGCGTTCGTTCCCCGTATGACCCGGAATTCAGACGAGTGTCAGGTCGGTATGTCGTCCTAGTTCCTTAAGTGACTTAATACAGACCACATCATAAGCTATGAAAGCTTTCATTGCAGCCTGACTGTCAGACATTATGTATATATGGGAACTTTTTGTTCTTCCTCGAAGACATTCTGTTACAAATGGGTAGAACGCGTTGAATGGGTAGAACGCGTTGAAAAATAGGTCCGAAGATGCCACCCCTGTATTCTTATTAGTTTGCTTCGAAGGATTTGCTATTGAAGGATTTGAGTATCAAAGTTTTTTATAAATACATGTGTCGGTAATATTCTGTCCATGACCCTTAACATAGGGTTATCAATGAAAAACTTTGCAATTTGCCTAATATCACACTGCAATGGAAGGGTAGCGATTGCGGCTATGTCGCGATCTTAAAAGGGAATACAATACCATAAAATGTGGACTATTCTCCTTCTGCGTGCGTTTTGATCGTCATTATACGGCTATGATAACATCCAGGGAGCATTGTTAAGGTGACATTCCAGGTAGTGGATTCTTTGTAATCTTGCACGAACTGATCGAAGCAGCGCAAACGGGTGGGCTTCGGAGTCTTCCAGGAAAGCATGGGTTGAGCCGGGATCAAAGATTATCAAACCATTGCACACTCAAAAAAATACGTTAGTAGATTTACTAATTTTTTTTTGCTAATGCTAGTTAGCTAACTTTTAGCAAATTTTTAGTTGAGATTAGCATGTTAGCAAAAAATTCTTGTAAACTTCATTTAGCACATTAGCAATTTTAAACAAACGTTGAACTAATTTCTTTTGCTAAGATTTGAAATTGAGTTGACAACATTTTTACAAGATTTTTTGCTAACATTAGCAAAAAAATTTTAATTTTTTTTTATTTTCAGAAAACTTAAAATGGCTCTATCTCGGAAACTAAGCCAGATAGAGCAAAATGGAGGGCATTTTTGGTTCTTAGAATATCCATACTTTCGCGGGTCCTCTTCACATGTGTGGACCCTAATGGGCTCTAACTTTGGATCCAAAAAAGTTAGCATTCCCGAAAATTTTGAAATGCTCATATCTCGGTAAATATTGCCGACACAACAAAAAGTCCGAAAGCATTTTTGTTGCTCTTAATACGTAGAACAAGACCGCAAAATAATCAAAAGCTCTCCGAGTAATATTTTTGAAGTTATCGAGTTTTTTAATTCTCAAGACCCCAGTGGTCAGGTATCTCAAAAACTAAGCAAGGTAGAGCGAAACGGACACAAATTTTGGATCAAAACTATGACTATTTTTAAGGAACCCAACTAGGTATAGGCCCATCGGGGTCTGGACCTATCGGGTCCGAACCCAATGGGGTCCTCAAATGTGTCATTAAAAAAAAATTTTTGTGAACTAATTATTGGCAAAACATTTTTGCTAACTTTAGCAAAAAAATTGTGGGTTCAAAATCAGCAAATTTTCTTGTAGGTTTACAAGCTTTGTTTGCTAACATTACAGTTTTTTTTTTGAGTGCAGTGTTACCGGGCAGAGATGCTGGCAAAGAAAGACATTGGCTAAGTGGTTGGAATGCAATGTTTTGACTACAACCGCAGTCAACCTATATTCTGATAGTCAAGCTTCGGTCAAGTCAATGTTTCTAAACGCAATATCTACTCCTACTGCCACACATCTTTAAATGAGATGACCGAGCAGTTTGGCATATGGGGTCTTAGGGCACAGGAAATTGGATTAGAGGTTTATTATTGAGGAATGAAAAAGAAAAGCATCGATTCTGCGATGAATATAACACAGAGAAAACGGCCGATCATATTCTTTGCCACTGTCCAGCTATGGCAAGAGCCTGTCTGAACATATTGGGCAGACATGTCTTCGAGCTTGGAAATGGTTTCGAATGTCAGCCTTAGAAATATAATACAATTCGCGATGAGGACTAACTCGTTCTTTCAGCATCACTGAAGAATTACTGTGGTTTCGCTATGGACCATCCGTGTCTTTGTGAGGGGTCTTTCACTCTGCCACCTTCAACCTAACCTTTATATTTCTGCAAAAAGCCGTTAAAATATTAAGGACTTTAAGTTCAAGATTTATTATCTGGATTTTTAAGAAGGTATACTTTGGAGATGAACACTTATTGCGTCGTTATTACAAAGGTACTGACAATGATTTTCGATGTGTTTCACTGGTGCTCGTTGCACTTCCTTTACCTTGTAATATTGGATATATTGACTCGACTGTACGCGGCTACGATGGCTCGAAATTGAAATGAGTTGATATGCCTATAAAAACTGGCAAGTAGAAACGGCTTTGTACCGCTAAGAAGACTAATCTGACATGGGTAGATGAATAAATCTGTGAGACTGTTATCCTTTCAATGAGAGATATTCTGACGGTAATTGCTCTAATGGCCGGGAATTCTCTTGTAGAGAACTTGCTGAGCGGCTAAAGCTGCCGTCTGTCTGTCTGAGCGGCATGAATGAGGTAGAGTTGGAAATTATCGAATACGGTATTTTTATGACTCTTTAACCGCTATTTTTCCTAAATTTGTTACGTAATAGAAATATTTGGACACAAAAACTATGCTGTCTGAAAGAAATCTCCCGACGACGGTTATATTTTACACCACTTTTTGTACTCCTTGTTTTTACTGGGTTTTTATCCTAAAAAGAATTCAATTTTCAAATCTCTGTCTTATAATTTCAAAAACAAATTTGAAAATCAAACAAACCAAAATCAATAATAGAGAAATATGTATGAGTATTAGACTGCCCAGAAAAAAAGCGAAGTTTTTATTTTCTTGGGGGATACCTGCAAATTTTGTTCCTTTTTGTGCAAAAAAATTTCGGTTTTTTTTTGGGATTTTTAAAATAATATCTAGAGGTCGCGATCTCGCGTTTTATAACGATTTATTTTTTTTGAGTTTTTTATTATTTTAAATTGTTAAATAAGATTAATATGATAAAATATTAATAATTTCAGACAAAAAAAAAATTAAATTAAAAATTAAATATCGCTCATTCCATGAGATGTCTCCCAGCATCTAATCAAATGTTCTTTAATTTATTTAAAATTTTGCACACATGAACACTATGAAGCTATTAAAATAAATCAGTTGTTAGTTCCGAGAAAATCCGTGAATTCGCGAATATATTCGCGTTCGCGAATTCGTGGATTTTCGCGAAACTAAAAACGAATTTATTTTAATTGCTCCATAGTGTACCTGTGTGCGAAATTTCAAATAAATTAAAGAACATTTTATTAGATGCTGGGAGACATCTCATGGAATGAGCGATATTTAATTTTTAATTTAATTTTTTTTTTGTCTGAAATTATTAATATTTTATCATATTAATAATATTTAACAATTTAAAATAATAAAAAACTCAAAAAAAATAAATCGTTATAAAACGCGAGATCGCGACCTCTAGATATTATTTTAAAAATCCCAAAAAAAAACCGAAATTTTTTTGCACAAAAAGGAACAAAATTTGCAGGTATCCCCCAAGAAAATAACAACTTTGTTTTTTTCTGGGCAGTCTAATGAGTATACAAAAAAATTTGCTTAACTTGGTCTTTTTTGGCCTGTACATACATTTGTTGGTAATTACTTTTGTTATTTAGTTCTCTCATTAACAGGTAAACTGGTAACGGTAAACAAAAAAAATATATTATTATCAACTTTATACAAATAGCAATGTTGATTATTAAATAATGAACAACTCGTTTAATATTAATGAAATGTCTAATGTAATTATTTTAAATAATATGTGACGTATCTACTTAATCAAATTCCAAATAGATTTCGCCGTTTAAGTCAGTCACTCAGTCTGTCTTTATTAGTTTTAACAATTAGTAAATATTTATGTATCACAATCAATCCTTTTGAAATCATTTGAAAGTGAAATTTTTTTTTTATTTACTTTTTAAGGTGTTTATTTGTTGAAAACTACTACAAATTTAGTTTAAATATGAAAGAGTGGTAGATGTTAACAAATAAAATGTATCTGAGAAACGAATATCAAATGATGATGGTATTTTTGCAAAGTTTTCATAATTAACAAAATTATTCTACAAAATGTGGGTGTGATTTTACAAAAAAAAATTGTAACAACAAAATGTGGGTATGATTTTACAAAAAAAAAAAATTGTAAAAAATTAAAATTCGGCCTTGTCGAACGTATTGAGACACTCCATATTGTAAAAAAGATCATTTTCAAAAAAATATCTGCGAAAATTTTTATTTTTTTTTTTAATCAGTGAATTTTTTCTTTTTGTAGTACCTACGGTCAAGAAATTAAAAAAAAATATCAAAAATTGTTTTCCCCAAACCCTTTTATAGAGTTTGATATAAATTCTATTTAACGTTGATTTGAACCAAGTCCGATGATTTTAACCCGTGGTGCCCTTCGATCAAAATTTTTATATTTTAGAAAATGTTCACCAGAAACCTTAAATTTCGATCAAGGGGCGCCATGGGTTAAAATTTTCTAATTTGTCCTAAATTAAGTTTAAATGAAAGTTCGTCTCAAGTTCTGTGAAATATGTACACTCTAAAAAAATGAGTCCAGTTTCCTACTATAAATTGGGCAAATTTCCAATAAATTTAAGTATCATTACGCGATTTGTGCAAATTTACGCAATTTGTAGTAGGAAACTAATATTGTAGCGGCCACATATTTGTATTTTTGAAGTATTATAATTATTTTTATGTTTATATTATTTTGTGATATTATTTTTTATATTAATATTTTTACATGCATTTATTTAAATTTTATTGACTGTTTCTTTTTATATTAAACAACTCATTTACTTTTTCATAAATATCCCATTAGCTAAATGCACTCATTTCAATAATGCTCTTTTTCTAATAATGCATTGTATTTGCATATTTTGTTTTAATTATGTTAGCTCAAACCAGTCTAGCTTGAGTTTATTTAATTCTCACTTTTAACCACTACTTAAGTGTGTGTGTGCATTTAACTAATGTGGTACTAGCTTACCATTAATTGTCACTCAAACTCTCATTAAATATTTAGTTTATTCTCAATTCATATTCTCGTGATCAATTTATTTTGTTTGTCAATTTTTTCCTTTTAAGTTAGAGTTCAAATCAATATTTTGTCATTCCTTATGCAAACGCCAACTAATAAAGTTGATTCAAATTTAACTACGGTGTTTCAATTAGAATCCCCTGATAATTTTTTTATATATAAATAAATAAGAATTGTGATTAGAATTGGACGCTTGCCGTCTGTTCCGATCCTTTCTCAATTAAATTAAAATAAGAGACATTGACCGTCTTGGACGTATGTCTGGACAAGGTTGTGGCTCCCATAAAAATATAAAATTATTATTCATCGTCGTCTTTGGTCAATCCCTATCTCTACAATATCAATTTAATAAAAGTGTAGACAACCCGGGTGAAAATAACCATGTATGTTCATACATGTTCATACATGCTCATATATGATTTCATGTATGATAGTATATGAACAATATACGGAAATGTATGTCATATATGGGAGCATATATGAACATACACAAGTAATGTAATATTCCATATATGTAAATGTATGCAACTATGTGTGGATGGGTATATATCTATGTCATACTCCTTCATATATGCTATGCATCTGCATAGCATACATGTCTTAAAAACAATTTTTTTAAAGGTTGGGTTCGGCAGAACTTTGCAAAATTGGACGAAGTTCATGTATGGGTTTAGTCTGAAAATGTCGTTCGGTTGGACAATAATGATCATACATCATCAAGATTGATTATAATTTTTGTATTCTATAGGCGAATATGAACGGCACTAACGTAAACAACCAAATTCAGAAGAAAATTCGAACACTCTGACGGTATTACTGTCAGAGTGCGAAGGATTTCATACCTTAATAAGATTTGGTGTTAGGAATTAAACTTTTATGATTGCATTCCCCAATCACAATTTAACGAATGAATTTACATTTGATTTTAAAATATAGAATGAATTCGGTTTCTTTTTCATTCGACTTTGAAATTGAATGCGTAAGTTTTTATAAATTCGATTTTTAAAAGTCTCATGAATAAAGCTTGATTCACACGTTAACTACCCTTGACCACCCTTATCTACTATTTCCCAGTATTGGGGGATAACGATTGTCAAATTCAAATAATTTTTCATATAAAATTATTTAAACCCGGCAAATCGTATCACTAATACTGGGAAATAGGGGATAAGGGTGGTCAAGGGTAGTTAACGTGTAAATTGCCCTTAATAAATAAATGAAATAAAGAATGCATTCAGTTTTTAAAATTCTCATGAACAAGAATTCGATTTAATGGTAAAAATCGAATCCATTCCAAGAAATATTGATATTTAAAGATAATTGTATTCAGTGACTATAAAAATCGAATGTATTTTATTTGTGAATTCATTCGAAAAGTGGTTAATTCTTCGAAGCTTTGATTAGCCTAAAGTATCATAAAGTATCATAAAGTATATTTTTAAAATGTTCGTTAGTTTTTATTAAAAAATCAGTGTCATAAATTAGTAAAAATTATTTATATTTGAAAAAATTTCAATTAATAGACGTTTTATGGAAAAAAATACAAAAAAAAAATTTACATACAAATTCATGTATGACAATGTATGATCATTAATGTACATGTACCCTCAAATTACGGATATGCACTTGTATGGACATCCATATATGCATCATATATGAACATACATGGTCATTTTCACCCGGGAAATAAAAAAAATTAGATTTGTTTTACAAAATTTCTTAAACGTTGGATAAAATCACCATTTTCGGAAACTTCTTGACAAATTTCAAAATTTCGATGTCTCGAAAACCGCTTGACCGGATTCAGAATATTCCGATTTTTTTGATAAACGTATTTAACATGCCAAAATTAATAAAAATAATGTATCGCAAGATATTTTTTTTTTATATTTTAAAATCCAAAATTTTTAGTGGAAATTTTTAAAAAAATCCAAACTTTGATCAAAGGGCGCCACGGGTTAGAATGATCGAATTTGGCTCAAACTAAATTTAAATGAAAGATTGTCTCAAACTCTATGATAGGCTCAAGGAAAAGAAATTTTAAGCTCGAGGAAGAGAAATTTGAGCTCGAGAAAAAAAATGTCGAGGAAAAGAAATTTGAAGAAAAATTTCGATCGCCGCGGGTTAATTTATTCCAGTGATGGTCATTTATGTAATTCCTATTCCCGCGGGAATAGGATAAAAAAAGGTGCCTGTGCGCAGTCGACTCACGTACACTATAAAATTCTGTTGCTTGAGCAAATTTGTTGACTTTTCGCTTGCTATTACCCACACAAGCATAAATGTTATAGTATGTGTGTGCGCGCCACTGATTTAATCCGATTGGACTCAAATAAGTACTACACAAGTCTTAGGCCTAGGATAATAAAAATTTGCTCGGACGTTCAAAATTTGAAAAAAAAACTTTTTTCCCATACAATGAAAAAAGTTAAACATAAACTTAAACATAAAAAGTTAAATTAAACTTTTTTAACACCTGTCATAAGTGTCGTATCTGTTTAGTCTGTGATCTTACTTCAATCTACTAGTTTTTACTATTTTTATAATACAGCCCGATATTTTCAAATATAAAAACTAAACAAAACTTTCCATTTGTATTAAAAATTATAAGAAATTTAAGTAATCGAACAAACATAATATTTTTCATTTTTCTTCTACGCAGCATACAACTGTCAAAAATTATTTATATCTTCTTAAATTCACTTGTCTCAAAAAATTCACTCTTAAATTCGATTAAAATTTTTTCAGTCAATTCATTTGAATTTTTATCTATTTCTAACGAGTTTTAAAGTAGTAAAAGTAGATCAACATTTCTCCTTGTGGTGCGGAGGAAAAACAAAATCTCTGACTCTCCAAAGAAGAAATTGAATGCAAATTGAATAATTACGTGTGAAATTGTGTTGGTTTTTTATTTTTATTTTTTTGTAATTTTAATTCATTCATTCATTGAATGAAAGTATATAATCTAGTTTTGTTTGTTAGTTGGCAATTGTCAAAAAAAAAAAACACACACACGCCAAAAACTTAAAAAAAAAAAAAATCACACAAAATTAAATAAATAAAAAGTCACTTTCATTTGGGTGTTTTGCGAAAAAAAATTCGTACAGACAGCCAGATAGATATGTCTTTAATTTAGTAAATTCTTTTTAATTTAAGTAGTTTTAGCAGTAGTTAAAATACCTACCGCAGAGTTTGGTTATGACGAATTAGAGGGGATCAACAATTTGAAATCGTTACTCTGAAAAAATATTTTTAAGTTATTATATTTCTGTAAATTTTTTATTATAAAATTATTTTATAAAATATATGAAACTTTTCATAATAACAAAGAAATTTTTCATAAATTATATGAACAAATTCATTAATTTGATGAAAAGCAATCATTAGTCCTAATTCTAATGAAACTTTTTTTCATTTTATAAAATGTTTTTTTTTATATTATGAACTACATTTTTTGAGTGTATAATACACTGAAAAAAAGATTCGTGAAAGTAAACATTTTATATGAACAAAATCATTTATTTAATGAAAAAAAGTTATTAGTCCTAATTCTAATGAAACTTTCATTGATTTTATCAATTTTTTTCTTTTATATCATGAAAATAATTTTTTGAGTGTATAAAACACTGAAAAAAAGCTTCATGAAAATTTACATAATCTTAATGAAAAATTAATTACGTTTTCAACCGAAGATTTCATCTGATCTATGAAAGTGGTGTCATTAAAGTTCCTTTTAATGAAAACTTACCTGGAAATGAAAATATTCGTAGAACTTGTTTGAAACGGTTTTATGAAGTTGTTCATGAAATGTATGAAAGTATTCGTTGATTATATGATAGCAGTAGGTAAGTGAAGGAAAATTGCAACCTTTAATTGAAATTAATGAAAGTGTTCATTAATAACAATTTTTGGTGAGTCACGTGTAACCGTCACTGAAATTTTATTTAATTTACGTGATTGTTGTATACATGGTAGAAAAAACACTTTCTCATAATTTTATGGGTTTCACTTACAATTAGTTTACTCACTCAAAATTTTATTCCAACCTTAAATTGTAATACATCAGTTAAAACACGAAATAATATAAAACAGCGTGGATTTTAGTAAATATACTTAAAACTAATAATTTACGTTTTGTTTTAAATTTTAAATAAAAATTTTGAAAAAATCACAAAAACAAGTTAGAAAAATACACTTTCACATTTTTGTTCTTTATAGATTTTACTCAATTTTCTCAAACAAAATTTTACTAAATAATAAAACAACGCAATTTTTAATAAATATGTAACACTGTGCAACAGGGAAAAAAACAGAGAAACTTGATTATTCTGAAAAGCAGTGGGACCCACAACTATGGTGTCATCAGTTTTTGCCCAACAGCTTAATCAGACTTGGTGCTAACGCTCTTCCCTCTTTAAGGTTGTATTAAAATGGTGACAAAATCGGTTAATGGCATTTAAATCCTTTTTCTTTTGAACTTTTTAAATCGTTGAGACGAAAATCCTAGCTCATCCTGTTTTTGAGTTATTGCTAAATAATTACACGACAACAAAAACCTGAAATATCCTGATACTTATAGATTTTGCGCTCCAGATTACAAATCTGCCATCCAATTTTTTCTAGCACGTACTGTTTTTGAGATATTCGCTGTTAAAACGTCAAAAAATCAATAGTTTTTCACTTTTGGTCGTCCACTGCTACAGACTTTTCCCAAAATACGACTCGATTTCATATAAAATTAACCTCCTGATTCCAAAACTGCAATCCAAATTTTCTAGCATCTTCCGTTTCGAGATATTCGTTTTTGAAAATTTTTCTCGAAAACGGAACATGCTAGAAAAACTTGAATTGCAGATTTGGAATCAGGAGGTCCAATTTATATGAAATCAAGTCCTATTTGTTGGAAGCAACATAATAGTGGTTTAATAGCGAATTTCTCAAAAACGGTACGTGCTAGAAAAAATTGGATGGCAGATTTGGATTCAGAAGACCAAAATCTACAAGAAACAGTTGGATATTTCAATGGGAGTCTGTCAAACAATTGGCTCCATGTGATAGTTAGAGTAATGGGAGCAAATTTTATAGAAATTTCATTTTTTATGGGATCCCCTTTAAAGAGCGGAGATAGGGTGTTCGGAAAAAATGTTTAGGGTTAAAAATAAATAAAGATCGGTCTTGCTTTTTCCCACTCTAGGAGGCACCATCGGAGCTGATTTCATAAACCAAATTAATAAATAAAAAAAATGGATGGGGACCTCTTTAAAGGTTAAAGAAAAATAAAAGGTACGTTCTGAAAAGATGTTGGGTGGAAAAAATATTCAGGGTCGGTCATACATTTGACTCCTCTAGGGGCATTATTGGGACAGTTAGTGCGGTAGGTGCAGTTTTAAATATTTTGTAAAAAATTAAAAGTTTATTTTTTCTAATTTTTCATCAGCTTAAGTAGAACTTATGAGATTTGCATAGGAGGCTTCACAAGAAATTCCACTTAACAAATTTGTTACGAAAAATCAACAAATTAATTAGTAAAAATTCGTAAACTCAGTTTTGAAGTCAACAAATAAAATTAATTCAAAATTTGTTCAAAACTAGTATTTTCGTAAATTGAACTTAACTAAAAAAAGTAGTTAAAACGCTGATTTTAACTAAAAATTTGCTAAAAAGCCAGTAAACTCTAGTTAACAAAAAAAAATTAGTTAACTTTACAGTTTTATTTTTTTGAGTGCAGTGCTTAGGTGTGTTTGGAGAAAATGTTAGGGGGTAAAAATTAATGGGGGGGTCGGTCTTGCATTTTATTCGTCTAGGTGCGACTGCGGGCTAGTTGTGGGGCTTTTTGTTGATTTTTTTAGTCGAAACCGACTGTTTTTTAAGGTACAGAGTAATCTTCATGAGCTATTTAGAGTGAATAAACGCTTCCAGATTGTGTTAATATGTTCCCAAAGTTGTTCGGCTTTACCGTGGCTACAATTTTGCTGAATAATAATAATAATAATAATAATAATTTGATCCAATGATCAGTTTTTATTTATTTTCCAATTTAATTACAATTAATTTTTAATAATTTAAACCTAAACGAGAACTGGTAACAATGACCGTCGTCTCGTTGTAGCGAAATCGACCAAGGGTTTTTGTGGGAATCGAACCCACGACCCTCTGTTTCATAGGCTAGCACGCTACCAACTAACCTACAGGGCCCCCTGAATATTGCTGAATATTGTTACGAAAAAACAGCAGTCCCTGTTTGTTATTATAAAAACAGTGAAAAACAAGTTCTAGTGTTTTTTTTCACTGTTGCACAGTGTAATTAATCAATTTCATAACATTTTAAATTTCGTTTAAAAATATTAAAAAAATCACAAAATAAATTCGTGCCGCTCTGATCAGCTGTTTATACCCTACACCACTCTGTGGTACAGGGTATAATGAGTTTGTGCTGATGTTTGTAACTACCCGAAATATTGGTCCTAGACCTACCTTTAGCATACCGATCGACTCAGAATTACTTTTTGAGTCGATTTAGCGATGTCCGTCCGTCTGTCCCTCCGTCCGTCCGTCTGTCCATCTATCGGTTTAAGCACGATACAGGTCGCAATTTTCAATCAGTTGACTTGAAATTTGAAACTTAAGCATCTTTTGGCCCAAGGACGAAGCCTATTGAAATTAAGACCTAGCCCCCATACATACGCCCCCTTTGGATTCGGCTTAAATGACTCTAATAACCGTATTATAATAGATATCGCTTTGAAATTCAGAAGGTAATCAAATTTTGTATGCACAAATCACCATTCCAAATTTCAAAGGAATCGCTATAGTCCTTCTGATAGTCCCCATACAAACCACCTTCCCGATATTCATATAATTCCCTCAAAATTCATAAAAATGGAAATATTTGAAAAAATTTTATTTTTAGGCGTAAAACGTGTACTTTAGTAACCTAATCAAATCGGAATATAATTGGACCATTTTTGGACTTAGTCCCCCATAAAAAAATGTTGACCGATATCCAGTTAAATTGGTCTAATGACAAAAAAATATACCAATTCCACTAAAATTTCATCTGTGTGTGTTTTCTGCACTAAATAAAGATCTAACAAAAGAAAGATACAATCGGTCCATGTTTGGACTTGGGACCCATTTTCCGGAAAACACTGGTGTAGGGTATCAAAAGGTCGGTCTTGACCGACTATAACTTTCTTACTTGTTTTTGTTCGACCGACAGGTATAAAAACAACATGATATATACATTAGGGTGGGGCGATTAGTAAGGAAGGAAAAAAATCTTAATGGGCGCTTCGCGTTTCTGATTCTTGGGATTGTACTGAGCAAAAAAGTCAACTAGACCATACGTCTACGGTGAAAATCGAGCCTCCCGATTTTGACTTGAAGTTTTTTCTCAGACTTTATTTTCAAAAGTAAAGTTGTAGCTATTGTCTAGGGCTACAATTTCTCTGAACATAATACTTAGAAAATACTTCGTTTTCATGGTCAAAAAGTCGAAAATGTAGAAAATTCACCACTTTTTGTCATTTTTTTTTTTGATATTTTGGCCTATAACAGCCAAACCATTGAGATTTTCGATCCAATACTCAGACAAAAATTGTAGCCAAGACAATAGTTAAGAACTCTCTAGTACATCGCAAAAGCATTAGAACCCTCCTTCAGGCAGCTTTGGCCTTGTGAAAGTGCAAATTTTTTGTGAAAATATTGATAAATTACCATTTTCAGTTGTTCATAGCGCAAAATCATAAAAATGTTCTATTTCATATTTTTATTCTATTTATTTATTTGTAGTTTTTATTTATTTATTTTATTCCATTTATTTTATTTCTTATTTTTTATTCTTGTATTGTTTTAAGTTCATTTAACGCATTTTTGTTAGTTTATTGTAAACGATCACCAGAGACTTTATAATATAGAGATAAAACAAATTTAGTTCTTCTACTGGCTCCTAGAGAGCGCCAGTCTGTAATATCAGCTCAAGAATATTACTAATATTCTTGAGGTGTTACTAAGACTTAGTGAAGGCTCAAATAACTCAGCAAATACTGCTCATATAACTACACTCAAAAAAAAAACTGTAAAGCTTGTAAACCTACAAGAAAATTTGCTGATTTTGAACCCACAATTTTTTTGGTAAAGTTAGCAAGGACCGGCGATACTATGAAAGACAGCTCGAGAACCAAAAATGGCCTCCGTTTTGCTCTCTCTGGCTTAGTTTCCGAGATATCGCCATTTTAAGTTTTCTGAAAATAAAAAAAAAATTTACCATTTATTTTTGCTAATATTAGCAAAAAAGCTTGTAAAAATTTGGTCAACTCAAATTTAGCAAAAAAAATTAGTTTAAATTTTGTTTAAAATTGCTAATGCGCTAAATGAAGTTTACAAGATATTTTTGCTAACATGCTAATCTCAACTAAAAATTTGCTAAAATTAACTAACCAGCATTAGCAAAAAAAAATTAGTAAATCTACTAACGTATTATTTTGAGTGTATGAAATGATCAGTACACTCGTAAGAACTATCCAATATCTTACATATACATAAAACAAAATTTGGAAATTTTCCACGCAAAATTTAGTTAGAGGTTCTAAAATTTAGTGTGCTACTAAGGTCTTACGAACAACTGCTGCCATCTGAATAAACGTAGAAAACTTTTTTTCCGGTATTGCCATACTACATACTACTAGATAGTGTTGCTAAGCACTCAATCGACAAAAATCGTGAAGGTATAATGGCATCTGTATCTGAAGGCCGAAAGAAAGCGCCTCGTATGGAATCTCGAAAAGTTTTGGAAGGCAATCTTTGAATGAAAAATACACTAAATTGGAATTCTTCTTGATTCATACCTTGGTCTCTACCAATACAATTACTTTGTACTTTAAATGAATTTTCAAAATAAATATTGAACAAAACAAAAAAAAGCATTATATTTTTGGATAAAAAAAGTGGAAAAAATAAGAAATAGAACATTTTTATGATTTTGCGCTATGAACAACTGAAAATGGTAATCTATCAATATTTTCACAAAAAATTTGCACTTGCCAAAACTACCTGAAGGAAGGTTCTAATGCTTTTGCGATGTACTAGAGAGTTCTTAACTATTGTCTTGGCTACAATTTTTGTGTTAGTATTGGATCGAAAATCTCAATGGTTTGGCTGTTACAGGCCAAAATATCCAAAAAAAAATTACAAAAAGTGGTGAATTTTCTACATTTTCGACTTTCTGACCATGAAAACGAAGTATTGTCTAAGTAATATTTTCAGAGAAATTGTAGCCCTAGACAATAGCTACAACTTTACTTTTGAAAATAAGTCAAAATTTCAAATAGTTTACGAAATATGAGCCCAAGAAAATTTGCAAATTTTCCAAAAAAATAAAGTCTGAGAAAAAACTTCAAGTCAAAATCGGGAGGCTCGATTTTCACCGTAGACGTATGGTCTAGTTGACTTTTTTGCTCAGTACAATCCCAAGAATCAGAAATGCGAAGCGCCCATTAAGATGTTCAAATCGCCCCACCCTAATATACATAAACAAAATTTAATGCAATTTTTTAATGAAACTACGAAATCTAATGGAGCAAATTTTATGAAATTTGTTCATAATGTGCTTGATTTTTAAATAAGCTTATGAATTCCTACACTGGTTAAATGAAAAGGAAGGAACAAAATTGTATGGTAAAGATTTTTTTTTCTGTTTCGCTTTGCATCAGAATCGGAACAGTTGGCTTTTAGGGTCAATATTAACACACAAATATAGTATGTTTCTCTTTTGTCCTGTAAATCAAAAAGTTCCTAACAAAGTGAAAAAATATATTTTTGGAATATTTTTTTCATCCCCTGTTAGTTTTAACCAAACTCTACTGTATTATAAAATTTTATAACATTTATTTAACTTGTTGTATTTTTTTCTTTTTTAAATAAAGTAGTAAGATATGCAGAGTTAGACAGACAGACAAAACATTAGAAAAAGTTAGTTTGACTTATTTTTTATGGCATTTACAGTTAAAAAACCATGGCTGGCGCTTTACAATAAACTGGTTCTTGGAATACAATGTCATAAGTTAATATACATACTATCTTGTACGATATATTAGGTGTATCATTTAATTTTTGGTGTTTTTTTTTTTTTTTTAAGAAATTAATAGTTTTGTTTTTGGTATTAAATTGCACAATTTCTCCTTATCCCAGACATTGTTTAATGAAATCCCGTTTTTTTTAAAATAATTTATCTTAATTGTCATTTGATTTTATCAAAAATTTTAGAAAGTGTAAATGTATTCATTATTAAGTTAAAAAAAAAATAATTGAAATTTATTTAAGTTTAATCGATTATGACTTCATACAGTGCAAAATATTTATGAATTTAATAAAAATTTTAGTTATAAAACATTGCAAAGATTAAAAACTGCGGCTAACAACTTCTGCTCAGACTGCAAACTGCTCAGATGGCAGTTCAAAAAAATTAAACAGTACCAAGTGAATTTTTGATAGAAATTATTAAAAACATGATAGAAAATTTAGTACTACCCTATAGTATCCTACACCAGTGTTTACCGAGAAATGGGTTCCAGGCTAGACATGGACAGATATATAAATGATTTAGTTTTAGATTTAGTGAATATTTGGTGAAATTTGTGTATGGGAGATTAAATTTAGCCAGATTACACCATCCGACACAGGAAAAAAAACACTTGTGATATAAATGAAACGAATTCATTATTTTGTTTTCATTTAACCAATGAAGGAATTCATAAGCTTATTAAAATATCATGCATATTGGAAACAAATTTTATAAAATTAGCTTCGTTAGATTTCGAAGTTTCATTAAAAAACAAGTAAGAAAGTTATAGTCGGTTAAGACCGACCATATGATACCCTACACCAGCGTTTTCCGGAAAATGGGTTCCAAGTCCAAACATTGACCGATTGGATCTGTTTTTTGTTTGATCTTTATTTAGTGTAGAAAACACATACAGATCAAATTTTAGTGGAATTGGTTTTTTTGTCAATAAACCGATTTAACTGAATATCGGTCGAAATTTGTATATGAGAGACTAAGTCCAAAAATGGTCCAATTATATTCCGATTTGAAAAGGTTACTAAAGTACACGTTTAACACCTAAAAATAAAATGTTTATCAAATATTTCCATTATTATGAATTTTGAAGGAATTACGTGAATATCAGGAGGGTGGTTTGTATGGGGGCTACCAGAAGGACTGGCCCGATCCCTTTGAAATTTGGAATGGTGTTTTGTGCATACAAAATTTGATTACCTGATAAATTTCAAAGCGATGGCTAAGTCTTAACATGGACCGATTTCCGATTCTCCAATTTCAATAGGCTTCGTCCTTGGGCCAAAAGATGCTTAAGTTTTAAATTTCAAGTCAATTGATTGAAAATTGCGACCTGTATCGTGCTTAAACCGATAGATGGACGGATGGACGGACATTGCTAAATCGCTCAAAAAGTAATTCTGAGGCGATCGGTATGCTTGAAGGTAGGTCTAGGACCAATATTTCGGGCAGTTACAAACATCAGCACAAACTCATTATACCCTTAACCACAGAGTGGTGTAGGGTATAAAAATCAATTTTGTTTATAAAATTTGTTGATTTGCTACACCTGTCGCATCGTGTCTGTTCTGTCTGTAGCTAAACGCGCTAAATGTAAAAAAACACAGCTGATCAGAGCAGGTCGAATTTATTTTGTGATTTTTTTATGCCTTTTATCCGAAATTTAAAATGGAATGTAATTCATTATTTATATATTTCGCGGTTTTACTTACATATGTAAAATTTAAGGATGTAGTAAAATTTTGTGTAAGAAAACTGAGTGAAACTTATAAATAAAAAATGTGTGGAAGTGCATTTTTCTCACTTGTTTATTTTGTGATTTTTTCAGAAATTAATAATATTATATACAATTCTAAATTTAAAAAAAATCGTGCTGTTTAAGGTTGAAGCAAAACTTTGTGTGAGAAAACTAAGTGAAAACCATAAAAAAGTAAAAGTCTATTTTTTCTAACTTGTATACTACAATCACATAAATTAAATAAAATTTCACAGACGTTTACACGTGACTCACCAAAAAGTGTAATTAATGAACATTTTCATTAATTTCAATTTAAGGTGGCAATTTTTCTTCACTCATCTACTGCTATTCCTCATTAAATCAATGAATACTTTCATACATTTCATGAAAAACTACATAAAACGTTTTAAAAACCTCTTCAAATATTTTCAATGTTGTCATGTAAGTTTTAATTGAATGAAACTTTAATGACAGTTTCATTGATCAAATGAAACCTGTCTTCGTTTGAAACCGTGAGTAGTTTTTCATTAAGCTTATGTCAACTTTCATTACTTTCACGAAGCTTTTTTTTGGGTAGGGCCCCCGACCGATAATAAAAGTGTGTTACAAACAGAATGACAATATTATTATAGAATCTATAACTTTTTTGGTGACCATTCAAAAAATTTTTTTTTTTTGGTGTTAAGAAAAATAATTTTATTGTTTGATTTTTTTTTGTAATTTATTAATTTTAAATTTTTATTTTTTTATTTTTAGAGGTGGCGGGCTTAAAGTGCAATATTTTCAAGTAAGTACTGATTCTTAAAAACAAAAACGTAAAATTTAAGTCAAAAAACATCAATTGTAAGCTGGAATTTTTGCAAACGCGCCTAGGCCCATTTGGGTTTACGGATCGGGTCCAAACTTAATAGGTTTTTTACCGAATCGGATCCACAAATGTGTATGATCTAGGGATTCCAATCCCGAATCCTGGAATTTTCGGTATTAGGAAATCCCTAATCTCGGGACTTCTGATTTTAAATCCTATTTTTTTTTTAAATTTATTATTATCAAATGTCGTTTTTCATTTAGTACCAAATGGTACATAGAAATAAAATGTATTTATTCGGGCCTTAATATGTATATATTTGATTAGAGTATTATTCTAGCTCGAGGCCCAAAAATATTTCTATTTGTCATAATAGATTATGACTAATAGAAATATTTTTGGACCTCGAGCTAGAATAATACTCTAATCGAATTTATTTAATCTTGTCTTTATTTTTTTATATTTTTTTCAATAATTTGTACAAAATATGAATTTTGTGGAAGAAAATTAAAAAATTTCGACAAAAGTTCCGTCTGGTACTATTTTTATGTGTTAGCAAATCGTGAATTGTTTGCAAAATGTAAAGCTTGCAAAAAATTCTAAGAACTAATGGTGGTTCGACATAAGGGTTTTTGACACATCTTAGCTCCATAATATATAAACTGTTTTAATTTTATATTTTTTTAAAGCAACATTTTTTAAAGGCGTGAGTGGATTTTGACTCACACTCAGTCACCCTCACGCAAACAATAATCGTATCACTTACTAATCACTTAAACGCATTTTTTTACTCACTCTCACTCACTATTTGCGTACAAAAAAGTACAACTCACCCGCACGCGTGCCTCACGCTGGATTCAATCAAGCTCACGTTTCAGTCACGCAAACTCTACTCACGCGTTAAAAAAAAACATTGCTAAAAATATTTGTTTGTTTTTGCTAGAAATGAAAAAGAAAATATTTTTAATAAAAAAATAATATAACGCAAGCACACTTACGTGTTTTTTTTTTTTTAACTAACGCTTACTCACAATCACGTGGTTAAATTGAAAATTGCTTACACTCACTCGTGAATCAAGCAAATTACGTGACCACGCCCATCTCTAGTTCATAAGGTAAAGCAGCTTAAAGTTGATAACGATCAGCCATGACGAAAGGTAAGAAAGATTACCGAATTCGGATATCCTTCACAGGTGGATTCTCTACCATTTTTGAATTTCACAGAACTTTGCAAATCTTTACGAACTCTTGGATTTGGCAAAGTGACCAAAAATACTAAAATTTTTGAAAATCCGAAAGTTTTTTAAAAATCATAAACAAATTTATGTTTGTTAGATTTAACACAGGTGGATTCTCTACCATTTTTGAATTTCACAGAACTTTGCAAATCTTTACGAACTCTTGGATTTGGCAAAGTGACCAAAAATACTAAAATTTTTGAAAATCCGAAAGTTTTTTAAAAATCCCGCAAATCCTGGGATTCAAAGTATCCCAAAAAACCGGGATCCCGAAAATTTTTCTTCAATCTTAAATCCCGGGATTCAGGAAAACCAATACCGATTGGAAGTCCTTGTATAAACTAATTTGAAATATAATTTTTCTCATTTTTAAGTTCAAATTGGCATAACCCGGGTAAAAAATTTTATGTATCACATCTGATCCGAGATTTGAAAGAGCAGTACTGAACCGAGATTTGAAAGATCAGTACTGATCCGAAAAATAGATCAGTTTTTATCGGACCGATACAATTTCATATGAAAAATGGGTTTATATACTAATTAGATCAGTTTAAATAAAGGTTGGCAATCGATACCCACCCAGAATAACGGTATTTGGCTATTATACCGTAACCAATAAAGATATGGACATTTTTAAAAGCGATTATGAATGTCGATGAAATTTCTAGTATTTTTGATGTGTTACTTCGTGTTGTACCGGTTGATTTTCGAAATATAGGCCAATACCGTTTGAAACGGTATTTTGGGTCTAACCTTCAAGCATACCGATCGACTCTGAATCACTTTTTGAGTCGATTCAGCAATGTCCGTCAGATCAACCGAAAAAGCAGTTATTTGAAACTTAAGCTTCTTTTGGCCCAAAAACGAAGCTTATTGAAATTGAAAAAAATCGGGTCATATTTTGACCTAGCCCCCATACAAACGTCCGCGTTTAACTTTCCTCAAATGACTCAAACAACGGTTTTATAATAGGTACCCTTTTGAAATTTGGCAGGTAAACGTGTTTTGTATTAACAAATCACCATGCTGAATTTTAAAGGAATCAGACCAGTTCTTCTTGTAGCGCCCATTCAAACCACCTTCCCGATATTCACAAAAATTTTTTCTTTATTAAAATTTTGCTTGAATGTATTAAATCGTACTTTAACACTCAAAAAATTATGTTAGTAAAATCAACTGAAAATGTCAGTTAAAATAACTACTTTGTAAGTTGTTTTGGGGTCAACTACTTTTTTAGTTAAATCAACTAACAATGTTAGTTATTTTAACTGACAAAAAACAACTGACTTATGTAGTAAAAACTACTTACATTTGAAGTCAAAACAACTAAAATGTAGTAAAAATAAAATAATCAATAAAATTTTTTTTTTTTAATTTTTCAGAAAAAAAAAAATTGAAGACCAAATTTTTTCAAAGTTTTTTTTTTTTTTTTAAAAAAAAAGTTGTGAAAAATACAAAAATTAATTTTTATTTTTTGGAAAAAAAATCTGAGATAAAAAAAAATAAAATTAACTACTTTAAATAACTGTTACTACATCACAGTACTTTTTTGTTAGTTATTCAAAAAAACCACATAAAATAACTAACAGAAATAGTTGTTTGATATTTTTCATACAAAAACAACTGACTTTGTAGTTGAAAACAACTAACAACTGTAAAATATACAAACAACTAACATGTAGTAACTTACATAATTTTCTGAGTGAATAACCTAATCAAATCTGTTTATAATCGAACCATTTTTAGACTAAGGCCTTACATAAAAATTTCGCCTGATATTCAGTTAAAACGGTTTATTGCACTCAAAAAATTATGTTAGTAAAATCAACTGAAAATGACAGAAAATGACTTTGTAAGTTGTTTTGGGGTCAACTACTTTTTCAGTTAAATCAACTAACAATGTTAGTTATTTTAACTGACAAAAAAACAACTGACTTATGTAGTAAAAACTACTAACATTTGTAGTCAAAACAGCTAAAATGTAGTAAAAATAAAATAATCTATATATATTTTTTTTTTCAAAAAATTAAAAAAAAAAAATTGAAGACCAAATTTTTTTTTTTAAAAAAGTTGTGAAAAATAAAAAAAAAACGAAAATTTATTTTTATTTTTTGGAAAAAACTTTCAGGTATAAAAAAAATAAAATTAACTTCTTTAAATAACTGTTACTACATCACAGTACTTTTTTGTTAGTTGCTCAAAAAAAACGACTTAAAATAACTAACAGAAATAGTTGTTTGATATTTTTCATACAAAAACAACTGATTTGAGTTGAAAACAACTAACTACTGCAAAATATACAAATAATTAACATGTAGTAACTTACATAATTTTCTGAGTGTGGCAACAAATTGAAGCCTATTTCACTCAAATTTGGTTTGTGAGTGTTTTCTACACTTATTAAAGATATGACAAAAGATAGATCCAATCGGTACATGTTTGAACGTGGGACCCATTTTCCGGAAAACACCGCACTCAAAAAAAAGTAAAATAAAATCTGGGAAAATTAACTAAATTTTGAGAAAAAGAGGGAATGATTTGGCTCCTAAGATTTTTTTCTTAGTTTTAGTTCATAATTTTCCCAAAAATAAGGAAAACAAAGTCAGTTAATTTAAAAAAAAATATATTACACTTTAGTTCATTCAGATTTTAGAACTAGATTGGGTCTAGACCCTGGACCCATGGGTTCGGACCCCATGGGTCCAGCTCCTGTTAACTCGAGACCCCGTTGGGTCCTTCAAGGGTCCCCATAGATTTTGACCAAAAACTTGTTCCGTTTCGCTCTACCTTGCTTAGTTTTTGAGATACGGTTATAAGGGGTCTTATAGGGTCTTCAGAATTTTAAAAACTGGATAACTTTAAAACTATTAATCGGAGGGCTTTGCGGAAGTGTTCTACGAGTCAAGAGCTACAAAAATGCCTTTAGACCTTTTCTCGTGTTGGCAGTATTTACCGAGATATGTGCATATATAAAATCTCGTGGATTTCAAATTTTATATCTAAAATTAAGGTCTTGAGACACCGACAGATATGCAGAGCTAGGCTATTCCGTATTTTTCTTTGTAGTATTTCTTTTGAAAATTTCATCCGTTTCGCTATATCTCACTTAGTTTTCGAGATATCGGCATTTTGAATTTTTAAATAAATTCTCAGAAGTTATTAACAAAATTCTAAGAAGTATACTTCCTTAATTCAAAGAAGAGAAAAACGATGAAGTTTTTTTTCATTAAATTTTAACTAAGCTTGAACTAAATTGTTTTTTAAGAAATATGTCTTAAAAATAAAGATACGTTTATTAGATTTGTGTAAAATTTCTTTGGCAGTAAGATTTTTTTTCCTACACACAGAAAACAAATTTGCTAATTTCCAACTGAAATTCAGTTGTTGCAACAAAAAATCGGTGGATGCATTTGAATTAAGGGTGAAACAACTAAATATCAGTAGTTACAACAAAATGTTGTTATAACAACTATCTTTTAATTAAAACAACTATAAAATCCGTTAGCCACATCAAAATGTAGTAGCAGCAACCGAATTTTTAGTTGAAACAACTGAAAAATTCAGTTGGTAATTTATTTTTCTCTGTGTAATATTAAAAAATTCCATTTTAAGAAAACTATGAACTAATTATAAGTAAATGAACTAAACTTTTTTCCTCATAGTTAAGAAAATTTCTCATTTTTTAGTTAAATTTAACTAAATTTTAATAAAATTCATGAAAAATTTTCAAAGATATTTTTTCCTTAATTTTAGTTATGTCTTTTTTTCAGTGCGGTGTTGGGTATTATATGGCCGGTCTTTAAGACTATAATTATCTTACTTGTTTAATGTTGTTTTAAGTAAATATTTATTAGAATTATTACGACTTTTTGAGTGTGTATACAGAAATTGCAAAAAAAATTCATAAACATTTTATAATTCGTTCATTGTAATCCAAAATTATTAACGGTATACAAATATTTTTTTTGGTTTAAATGACAAATAATGGTAACAAATTTGAATCGGTTAATGGGGCAATCAACCCACATACGAAACAAACTAAAATCTACAAGTAATGTTTATAATTTACTCACTCACTCCACACCACTCACAATCAGTCATTCCTTCAAACATAAATGTTTTTCTATTATTCATCTACAAATACTATTTCTTAATAATTTACGCATTCATAAATATTTTGATTTAAGCCGTATATTTGTACAAAAGTAAAATATCTTCACCTTTGAAAATTTTTTAGACAAAAAATGTAAATTTTTGGATGAGTATTCAATTTTGTGTTTTGTTGTTGAAATATTTTTTTCAATTTTTAAGTGCATACTCAAACATATTTGACTTTCGCTAATTTGGTACAAAAAACTTACTTGTGAGAGATGATCAGTTTTTATACAATAAATTTTTTATTTATTTTTTATATATTTTTTTTTATTTATTTTCGTGAATACCAAACATCATCCATCCATCCAGCCTAACTAAAAATATAAAATACACACCTGTAGCAATATTTAACAATACCACTTGTTGCTGCTGCTGCTGCTATTGTTGCTGTTGTTACTGTTGTTGCCTGTTGTATACCGCCCCTTGATTTTAACTACAAAAATCCAACAACAGCAACAAAATATCAGCAGCAACAACAGCAGCAATACAACTTGTTGTACTTGTACTTGTCTGATGACTATTTTATATATTTACTATAAGTAGAAAGCGAAAGAGCAATCGCTTGTAATACAGTGATTCTTAAATGTTTTATTAATGAGGCATCAGTAAAACGAGTTAAAATAACACAGTAAAACACTAAAAAAAAAATCGGGGTTCTGAACCCCGTATTTTCGATTGATTCTGGTTGAGGAGACCAAAAAAAAAATACGTGTGTCTCCGTTTTGCAAGATCACATCGGAATTTTATTTTAGAGACGATTAGGTTAGGTTAGGGGTGGTGGAGCCTAAAGTTCAGACTCCTCGCATAGACCGGCTGGTCCATAGCGATAAAAGTAGAGACGGTTAAAGTTTCCCAGAAAATATTATGAGAAATATTTTTGTGGAAAAATTTTTTCAAAAAGCATTAAAAAAAAATAATTTTTCCAACATTTTGCTTCATAAGCACCACAAAAATTTTCTAAATCAATTTTAAAAAAAAAATTAATTGTTCGACAGGTGTCTAGCAATAATTTGGCTTTTACAAATTGAAAAAATATCAATTAGTCGACGAGTTATAGCCAAAAACCCATATAAACAACATGCTGAAAATCGGCATTTGACTGCAAAGTTCGAAGGTCGAATAAAAAAAATTCGAACTAACATAAACAAACGCCGCGATACGGGTCTTCTAATTTAGCCTCTATTTTCACCCCTCACTCTCAGAATCGACCTAACTTTTGCTAACCTGAATTTGTTCCACAGAGTTATTCTAACCCGTGACGCCCTTGATCAAAGTTTTGGTTTTTTAGAAAAATTTCACCAACTAAAACTCGCGTTAACTAAAAGTCCTTGAAGATCTCAATATATGTAGATAAGTCTCCGGGGCCGGATGGTGTTTTTTTTTTTACTCGTACCGGGTAGGAGTTTTTCCCTCTTGCTTTTAGGTGGCCAATGTCCAGCCAATCCAAAAAAAAGGGTGGGGCTGCAAGCCCTGAAAACTACCGCCCAATAGCAAATTGCTCTACGCTCTCGAAGGTCATGGAGAGCATGATCAATCACCACTTGGTAAATTATGTGGAGTTTAATTCACTTTTGTGTTATCAACAGTATGGCTTTCGTAGAAGTCGTTCTGAGGGGGACCTGTTAGCGTTTCTTTCGGAACGTTGGAGTCATTCTATTCACCAATTTTGTGAAAGCAAAGCTCTAGATATTTCCAAAGCCTTTGATCGTGTGTGCCACAGTGCAGTTGTCTTAAAACTTATTGCGTTTAGTGTCGGTAATGTGTTCTCTCGATTTATATCGGTCCTTCCCAGAGACCGTTCTATACGTGTTGTTATAGATGGGTTCTCATCAGATGAGTTTCATTTAAATTCAGGGGTTCCGCAAGGCTCTGTTCGCTCTCCTACACTTTTTCTTATTTTTCTTAACGAACTTCTGGGTCTAACTTCCATCCTTTCTATTCATTCGCAGATGACAGCAACATTTGTCATTAATTTTCCTTTAATCATAGACCATGCCTTACTGAGATTGAAGCTATGAGTCGGATCATGACTGACACACGCAATCATGACGTTACGTCAATCTCCAAGTGGGGTCGATTTTAATATTCATAAGACCCAATGTTGTATGTTGACCCACAGATGACCTGTGGAATAATCTTCACAGAGCTTCGAAAGATTTTATTCCTTAATTCGATTTGGAAATCTGAATGAAAATTTAGTGATTGCATTCCCCAATCACATTTTAGCGAATTGAATGAATTCACTTTAGACTCATTCATATAATAAATATCGAATGCATTCGATTTATTTTTCATTCGACTTTCAAAAATCGAATGCATTCGATTTTTTTTTCATTCGACTTTTAAAAATCGAATGCATTCACTTGCGAATGCAATCGATTTTCTTTTCATTCAATTTGAAAAATCGAATGGCTTATTCATTCATTGCATAAAAAACTTAAAAAAAACTAACCAAGATAGAGTAAAACGCAGCCAATTTTTTGTCCATAGTATCGCCAACACTCTTCACACTTTTTGTCGTGTAGGCAGTTAATATAAAATTTTTTTTAAATTTTCGGGAACACCAATTTTTTTGGACTCAAAATAAGAGTCCATTAGGGTCATCGTATGTAAAGAGAGTCGGCGATACTATGGACCAAAATTTGGCTCCTTTTTGATCTATATATTTAAAAAATCGATTGCATTCGCAGTGAAATGATAAAAAATCGAATGCATTCGATTTTTCTAAATCGAATGAACAAGAAATCGAATGCATTCATTTTTTTCATTCAATCGAATGAATTCCAAGGACTGCATTCAATGTTGATTTATAAAATCGAATGCATTCACTGACAATGAAAATTTAATGGATTTTTTTTAATATTCATTCGAAAAGGATTTCATTCTTCGAAGCTCTGCATCTTCATCCGTAGACTTGAATGGTATATCTATTGAGGAATTAGAAACTCTTGATGTTTTAGGCATGAAAATCCAATTCATTGGAATAAACATGTTTTTCAAGTGTCGAAAGAATCATTCAAGTGTCTTGGTTTTTAAAACGGTGCAAGAATTACTTTACTCCGTCTGATCTCCTCACTATCAATGACAGTAGGGTATCCAGCTCTATTGGCTCATTGGAACATCGTCGGAATGTGGGTTGTTCGTCATTGTTCTATTTATATTACCACGGTAAGTGTTCAGCTGAGATAGGAGAACTCATCCATGAGACGCGGGTGCATGCCCTTAGTACTCGGTTTCCCAGCAGATCACATCCGTTCGTTGTGAACATTCCAATATCACGCACAAGGCATTACAGAGAAAATTTAGTTCTCGGTCGAACCAGCCGTATGTGGAATAAACTTCCGGAAGAAGTATTTCCAGCCGGCTTAAATTTAGAAAAATTAAATGTCCACAATCCCTACTTCCTCTTTCATTTAGTAGGAGTGTTCGCTTAAAGTAAAAAAAAGCGCCTTAACCCTGAGAGTACTAATTGTATTCCAATGATGTCTTATTCCCCAGTATCGGAAAAAAAACTTATTGAAAGACATTTAGTGCTTCAACGATTAAAGCGACTGATCAAATGAGTTACGCATCCCAAAAAGCAATGTAAAAGCTTTACCCTTGACTTATTTTTAAGTCGTCAGCACATTGGGGTCATTTGTTATGAGTTGTCAAATATGTCTAAAAACGCGGTTTGTTTGAATTTAAACTTTCATAAAAACCTGATGTAATGGAAAAGTTTGGAGAAGGGATTTGTGACCAAGACCATTATTGCAACCATGTGTGTTAATCAGGTGTTGTTATATGAGTAGTAGCGGAAAATTTAGTTTTTGGGGAATAAGACATCATTGAAAAACAATGGGTGTCCTAAGGGTTAAGGCGACTATCCAAATGAGTCCTGCTTTCTTTAAAGCAAAGTTTCAGGTTTACCCTCGACTTACTTTTAAGCCGCTATCACATCGGGTTCATACGCTATAGGTTTAGGTTAGGTTGTAAGTGGCTGCTGACGTTTTACGTCAACACATGTAGACTCTGAGTGTTCAATAGTTTCCAACTGCTCTTCATCCATGCAACTTTGGTAAAAGTCATTCGACGGCTCATTTAATCGCACTGCGTGCTTCCCTATAAGACAGTGTCCGGTAATTATAGAAACCACCGTCCTAATCTCTCCTCTTGGAAGCGATATCAGCTCACTTGTGCGCCCCTGATTAAGAGAAGGCCAAATCAGTCGTGTTGTCTCACACGTCCATCCATTTGCCCATCTTTGATTAGTCTCCGTCGCAGAACAAAGCCGTAGGTTTTGCTTGCAAGTTTCTAGAGGCATACCAACACATTCCAATTCTGTTGGAACCTGTAAGGTAGTTCCTAGTCTTGCAAGCTCATCGGCTTTGCAATTCCCTGGAATGTCTATGTGCCCTGGGACCCATATGAGTCGTATGTTAAACTGCTTGGCCATCTCATTTAAAGACGTGCGGCAGTTAAGGGCAGATCTTGTTTTCAGAAACATTGAATCCAGGGAATTGACCGCGGCTTGACTGTCAGTATAGATGTTGACTGCGGTTGTAGACAAGACATTGCAGCTCTACCAGTCAGCCACTTCCCTTATTGCCAGCATCTCTGCCTGGTAAACACTGGTATGATCTGGCAATCTTCGAGCCAGGCTCAATCCAAGCTCTTCCGAATATACTCCAAAGCCCACTTGTTCGTGCAGCCTCGATCCATCTGTGTAAAAATTTATGGTGGCTTCACTACCCGGAATGTCCCCCATCCAAGACTCCCTAGATGGTATCATAGTGGTAAAGTGGCGCTCAAAGAGGGAGCACAAACCACATTTTGTGGTGTTGTTATCTTCTTTAAGATAGCGCTATGGCCACAATCGCTGCTCCTCCATTGCAGCGTGCTGTTTAGTCGAATTGCCGACGCAGCCGCATATTGCCTACCCAATATGTCCAATGGTATCAGGTGAAGGAGGATTTCTAATGGAGCTGTAGGTGTAGTACGAAGAGCACCAGTGATGCACATCGACACCATTTTCTGTACCTTCGTGATAAAGACACAGTTCGCTTTTGTTTCTAAAGCAGGCCACCAGACAATGATTCCATACAGCAAATTTGGACGCACCACTGCTGTATAGATCCAATGAACGACTTGAGGGCTAAAACCTTATCGTTTTCCAATGGCCCTTTTACAGGAATATAAAGCAATCGTTGCTTTTTTCACCCGTTCCTCAATATTACGCCTGAAATTCAGCTTCCTATCTAGAAATACTCCAAGATACTTGGCTCCATCTGAGAAGGTGATTTCAGTGCCGTCCAGAGAAATAGCATCAAAAGCAGGAATCTTATTTTTCCTTGTAAACAAAACAAGCTCTGTTTTACTTGGATTAACTCCTAGACCACAGTCTCTTGCCCATTTAGACAGATCTTTCAGAGAACCCTGAAGAATGTCCCTCAATGTTGACAACGCTATGCGTTGTCAATGATGGAAAAGTTTGGAGACCAGATTTGTGATCACTAAAAAAATTTCAACTAACTGCGTAAAGTTTCGTCTCAGTCGCATCAAGTTTTTTTATTTGAAATGATCAGTTGTGTTATTAATCCCTTACGAAATTCCTACACCACACCACTTGAGAATCACTGTATCATACACCACACATTCATTTGTTCACATACTAACATCATCGACTTGACTCTTGGGAACAAGTAACAGCAAATAAACAAACTGTTGAGATCTCGATGCAAAAGTGCGCTGTGGCGGTTCAACTTAATCTTCTTTGTCGCTATACATTTTCGAATAGTGAAAGTTAAATAAATTCATGTTCGTTCATATGTTTTATCAAAATCAAGCTGAAAAGCAGAAAAATACAGAAACCAAACGAAAAAAAACCTCAATGGCATTTCACACTTTTTTCGTTGCTATTGCTTTTTTTATGTTGAAGGCTGTGACTCTGGCTGGCTGGCTGACTGACTGACTGAATATATGATTGACTAGATGTTCAGTTCAAACTCTTAAAATCAAATCAAATTAATTAACACCAAACCCAAAAAAACAAAAAAAACTGACCAAACACAGTTAACGACTCACTATTTCCAGCGATCTATCAATCTACTGGTTTAAGATAATATTTTATTATTTTTCACTTTATGATGAATGAATGATTGTACCACAAATCTATTTATATAAGATTATTGTTGTTTAGCTGTCTTTTTATTTGTTTTTCTTCTCTATTCCATTCATTTCTTTTGTTTTTTGTTTTTTTTTTTGCCAATATCTGTTAATATGTGTGTCGATTGTTTGTTAACATAACACTTTTTATGGGCTAGAAGAAAAATATTTTCAATATAAATAATGTTCACTTAAAATCAATACTTACGAGTATATATTGGCTTAGCAAAAACAAAACATAATGTTCTACATAAAACATAGTTTTTAACACTTAACATACAGTTGGTGGCATAAAAATAGCAGTAGAAAAAGAACTTTACTCACTTGTTAGCCATAGATAGAAAAACAGCCATAATAGCTCTATGCGCATGCGCAAATAAGTTAATATATTTGATAATTTTATAAATGGGGGCGTATGAGTTATTATTAATAACACTGTGCAACACCCAAAATCGGAATGGGATGAAACCAAAAGCAAATGAAAGATGACATATTCCATAACAAACCCCTCAAGGCTTTTTTCCAGTTCAGAGCTAGATTTTTTTTAAACGCATTTAAAGTTAGTGCACTTTTATTATAACTATAATAATAAATGCTTGAAAATTGTATTAGTGGCGAATGATTAATATTGTAATTGCCTTTAAAGAACAATCATACGCAACGGTGTCCAGTGTCTTAAGTTAATAATTGCCTTTAAATAACAATCATACGCAACGGTGTTTTGTGGTTTATTTGAATAATTTGGCTATTCAGTAAATAGGTACTGGACCGATTGCAGCAAAATTCATACCAGTCATAGCTGAAGTAATTTTCAGCTTAAGTTTGGAAACTGGACCCTACATGTTCAATAAGGGCACAACCAGGGGCCTTTAAAGTAGGATATGTTTAGTACACACAAACTTTAAATGCTTTAAAATCACCAACTTTAAATGGGTGTAAAATAAAATCTAGCTCTGACCTAAAAAAAGGCCTTGTGGGTTTTGTTATGGAAAACTTTCAGCTTTCATTTGCTTTTGGTTTCATCCCATTCCGATTCCGAAAGTTCGATTTTGTATCACTGTGTAATAAACACATGAATGCAGTCAAAATTGCACATGAAACCTAAAATTGCATTCAACAATTTGTAGCACCAAACTTAAAATAAGTAAAAAGTACCAAAATATTACTTTTTGATAAAAGTTACCAATATTTTTAATAAAAGAGGACAAAATGAAACATTTTAATAAAAAGTACCCAATTATTTTTTGATAAACAGAACAATGTCATAAAACAGTACTTTTTTATAAAAAGTACCAAAAAAATACCTTTTATAAAAAGTACCAAATAATATCTATAAAAAGTACTGAAATAATACGTTTATTTTGTGTGCGCCAGGATTGTTAAATAAAAACTACTCAAACTTTTACCTGATTTTTCTGCAGTTTTGAGTGCAAAAATTGTTTTTGCACTCAAAAAATGTTTTTGCACCCATACAAATAAAAATTTTTTTTTTGCTATTTCTATGACCTCATCTGTAAATGTAAGACATTTTTTACTTACATTTATTTATGTTCATGTTGTTTATTTTTTTTTGTTGTTTTGTGTTGTTATTAACTTCTTTTTAATGATAGTGATAGTGATAGTGGTATTTTATTTAAAACAACAACAAAAAATATAGTGAATACCCTTTGCAGTACAAGTATAATAACAGTTCAAGGAAAACTTGTTGGTTTTTTAATTTATAATTTATAATTTTTTATTTTTTTTTATTAATCATTGAAGACCTGCCTTAAGTACGATTACCACAGTTATTGTTCTTTGCCATAATTGGTAAAAAGACTTAAGTGACATTTTTTTTTTTAGTTTTTTTTAAGAAGTATTAAAACAGTCAAAAATATTGATAAATATTTGCTGGTCATTTGCAAAAAAAAAAATTTGTTGGGTTAGTAATTAATAGAGATGGACGCGAGAGTGATTTTTGACTCACACTCACTCACGCTCACGACAGAAATTTTCGAATCACACATACTCACTAAACGAGCATATTTTTTGACTCACACTCACGTTAGCTCACGCTCACGAAACTCTTATTTATACAAAAAAAAATTTCAAAAACTTAAAGTTGAAGTTCTGCGAAATTTTAATTTTTTTTGCTTTTTCGAGACGAAATCTAAAGTTTAGCCAAATTTTACAGTATTTTTTTTTTCTTTTTTATTACGAAAGGAAATATGAAGAGAAAATTAATCACGGAAATTTACGAAAAAAATCGACTCACGCACGCTCACTCACGCAAAAATCTTACTCACTCAATTTTTTTCACCACTCACAATCACGTAAGTAAAATTGAATTCAGTCACACTCACGCGTGATCACGCATTAATCACGTGAATCACGCTCTAATCTACTCATGTGCCCATCTCTAGTAATTAATAGGTATATATTTAATATACACTAAAAAAAAAAAAATACAAGACTTATATTTAGGAAAAAAATTCTATGAAATTTCTTAAAATTAGAATTGTTAGAATTGAGAATGAATTTAGTTAATAGCTTCTTAGAATTTATTTAATGACTTCTTAGAATTTAGTTAAGAATCCAAAGTGGCGATATTAAGAAAACTAAGCGCAATAGATAGAAATGGGTGAAATTTTCAAATTAAGATACTATAAAGAAAAATATCTGTTGGGATTTTGGATCTAAAATTTGACATTCCCGAGATTATCATACATATCTCAACAAATACTGCCGACACGACAAAAAGTCCAAAGACATTTTTGTAGCTCTTGAACATTTCCGCTAAATACTTGAAAGCCCTCCGAGTAATTGTCTTTGCGTTAAAGAAAATGAAAAGAAAAATGACCTCGAGCTAGAATAAACCTACTCGAAATATAATATTTTAAAGTTCAAATAAAACAATATTACTGTTTTAACAAAAATTAATCAAAATTCGAAGAAAAATATTTCCAAAACACTTAAAATGGCGACAACTTAAAAACTAAACCGGATAGAGAAAAATGGAGAAAAATTTCTTTGGCGAAAACTACGACCTTTTAATAAATATATGAACTAAATTGTTTTCCTCAAAGTTAGGAAAATTTCCTAACTCTCAGTTAAATTTGACTAAGGCTAGATTACTCAATGCTCCGTTATAAAATAACTCTCCGTTAAATTTAACTTTTTCATACAAATTTTGACATAAGGCTCCGTTAAATCGGCAGTTAGCAGCTAACTTTTCATTGAGTAATCCGCCCTAAATTGTTTTAAAATTAATTAACTATTTAAAAATAAAATTTTATTGAAGGAAAATTTAAATTACACAAGTTAAGTAAGTTTAACAAGTAAAAAGTTAAATTTGGTCTTGCCGAATGTATTGATACCCTCCACAATTTCAAAGAGATTATTGCAAATAACTTTATTTAAAAGGAAATTACTTTTGAAAAAAAAAATTAAAAATTTCCGCGAAAAAAGAAAATTTAGTAAAAAGAAAAAATACGCGATTTTTTTCTTTTTTATCAAGAAATATTTTCGTACTTGTTTAAATACTATTTGGTGTTCAATTACACAGGGCAACACGTTTTTTTTGCCCGGGTTCTGATAACAAATTTTGGGTATTAGGGGTACGCTGATTTCAAATCTGGCTACCGATTTTTTTGGGTCAGCTCTAGTTTTCGAGATATGGCCTTACGAAACTTTGAAAATAGGCTCTTTTTGGCATGTTTGTGAGTCTATAATTACCAACCCTTGTCTTTCATCCAAAAAGTGAATGATGACTTTAGGTATGTTGGATATGCTGATTCCAAAAATGCTCTTCCTTTTTTTGAGTCATTTTTAGTTTTTGAGATATCGCTAAAATAAAATTTTTAAATTTATGACCTCTTTAATTTTGTCTGAATATTTATGCCCTTTTTAATAACTCGAAAACTAAAGCTGTCAGAAAAAACCTAATACCAGTTTTAGAATCCTGGAATCCAATATTTAAATTCGTGTTTAAAACTGAGGCACTAAAATTTTTTTTGGAAATTATAGCCAAGCAAAATTGGTAAAGAACGCACAGCGATTTGCTCGCGAACGCGAGCTGATGGAAACAATTGGATAACAGATTCGGAATCAGCACACTAAAATCCATATAAATCAATTGTCAAAGGTCAGGCAAATTGAAAAAGTTCAAATTTTGTCAACCTGTGTTATGTTCACATATTTATGTTAATCAGCAGTCGAGTTAAAGCATTTTGTATTATTAGGTTATGTTGAATGTACCAAAATTTTCGAGGTGCCCTTACATTTTCGTTCATAACTTCTGAACCGCTGAACCGATATCGCTCAAATGCAATAGCAAACTTACAATAAATATGTTAAGTTTCAGTCATCTCCATGTAATATTTTGTTCGTGATCACCATTTCCACAGACAGACGGACATCGCTGTAATGTCTTAAAATCGATCACTGATTAATTATATATATACTTTATGGGGTCCTAGACCGATATTTCGATGAGTTACAAACAGAATGACAAACTTATATGTACCCTCTCTCACTAACTTCGTTATTCGAAGTAAGCGCTCGTATTCGCGATATTCGCGATTTAAAATGTTGATAAATAAAAATAAATAAAATAAAACAATATTTTTAAAGAATCTCAAATGAATAAATACTCAAGCTCGAGGTCATAAGTTTTAAATGTTTTTTTATTTATTTAAATATTTCCAATATTTCGATATTCTTTGAATATCTTCATCAGAGACAGTCTAATGTTTCACAAAAAATATAAATAAGAAAAACAACAAAGTGAGTTTTAAAACATCAATACAAAAACAATAAATAAAAAAAATTTAAAAGTTGTGACCTCGAGCTTGAGTATTTATTCATTTGAGAATCTATAAAGAAAAGTTTGAATAAAAAACAAACTTTTATTACAATATTTTTAAATTTTTGCAATATTGCGATATTCGCGATTTAAAATTGTAAAGCCTTGGTAAAAAAAATTTGTGTCTGTTATTTATCGTATTATACTCATTTTCATAAATTAATAAGAAAATAAAAAAATTTAAAAAAAAAAATTCGCGAAAAAAAATTTACGCGAATTATTTTTTTTTTGTATATTCAGTAGAGTTTATGTGATAAAAATTCAGCAATTATCTAAATAATATGAAAAAATTGTTTTTTTTACTAAAAAATAAAAAAAAAAATAATCGCGAATATCGCTAATACAACGCTAACTTTGAAAAAAATGATATTACAATGCGATTTAGTGTAGACGAACTAGCTTTAACAGATGGCTGTCGTAAATTCAAATCACACTAAAAATATTTGTATACTATTTTTCGCGAGTAAAAAATGTTTTTCCTCGAAAAAAAATTCACGGTTTTATGGTTTGTTGTGTTAGTTTAACAGACTTGAATGGTTTTAAATTTAAAAATTATCACAAAAATTTAAAAATATCGTTTTTATTGTACTTAAGCAAAAAAAATTTAAATCGCGAATATCGCGAATACGAGCGCTAACTTCGATAAACGGCTAGCACCATTGAATTCAGCGTACCTGAATTAACTTTAACAGTAGGGTGCCCAGCTTTTCAAGTTCGAGCACAGTGTAATATTATTTTTTCCTGATTGCATAAAATATTGTAATTCAAACAATTTTATTGCAATCAAAAAATTTTGTTAAAGCGTTCTAAACATAATACCAAAACAACAAATATTTATCTCTCTTGTTTCTAACAACCGATTTTTATTTACTTAAAAAAATTGTATATGATAATGTAGATATTTTATAACACTCCATCCATTCTAAAGAAGTCATAGATAACAAGTAAAAAATAATATTGAATAAAAAAAAAAATAGCAACAATATACTATACAGCCGTTTATAAATACTACACTCAAAAAAAGAACTTGTCAAATCATCAAAAAAAGTTTCGTAATTCCATTTTACCAGTGTTTGACAGTTTCCCTTGTTTGTTAACAAAAAAATTTCTATCGAAATTTACATTTTACAAAAAAAAATCTAGAATATTTACGAAAATTCTTTGTAATTTTTATCGCGTCAAAAAGTTTGTAAATTTACAATTTTATTGGTAAAAAGTTTGTAAAATTACAAAAAGGCTCGTAACTTTTTCTAGGAATTCCCGTTAAATAGGAGGTAGCAAAAAATCTAGTAAAGTCATGATAATTCCTTGTAACGTTTATGTTGTTAAAAAAGTAGTAAATTAACAATTTTATTGGTAAAAAGTTTGTAAAATTACAAAAAATTTCGTTATTTTTGCCAGCAATTCTCGTAAAATAGGAGGTAGCAAAATATAAAACATTTTTGTCATTTTACAATTTTTTTAAGTGTAACTACACTCCTACAAATAGAAATTAATTTGTTTATATTTGAAATGTTTTTTTTTTTATTATTTATTTAAATTTTTTTATATTTTCTTGTCTAATTACAAAGAAACTGAGTCATTAAACCCAAAAAATAAATAAATAAAAGAATTTAACTGTTACGTTTAACTCGCATATAAAATGTTTTTGTTAGTGTCGATAGAAAATTTGGCATTTCTTTCATTTGATTTAGGGCTTCATATTTGGCATTCGATTGATATTCATAGGCAACTTTACGGTTAACAGCTGTTAGTAGACGCAACAGCTCAGCGCCTGGCCTAGACAAAGCAGCACCAGTAGAGGCTTCATTTAAGACATCACATAAACTTTGTATAAACCAAGAACCATTTTCAACATTACGAAAAGAATAGTATTCTACAAAGAAATTTAAAAAAAAAAATACACAAATTGTTATAAAAGAAGAATATAAAAAAAGTTTATTAGGTGGTTGAATCTATAGATACCCTACACAACAAATCAAAAACAAATGTTCACTTAAAAAAAAAAAATCGTAAAAAAAAATGTTTCTCATGATCTTATTACAACCTTTTTTGACGCTCATTTTCATAGAAGTATAATATTAAGAAAATTTCAGAAATATGTTTAAAGAAATTCAGAAATCTCAGGAAAATTTAAAATAAAATCAGAAAAATTACAAAAAATTACGAAAACATAAGAAGCAAATGAGAGTTTTAAATTTGGATGTGCCGAATCTTTAATACCCTACAAAATGTAAATAAATTTAAACAAGAGTTATATTCGGCTGTGCCGAATCTTTTGCACCCTCCAACATGTAAAAAAAATAGAAAAAATATTTAGGGCGTGTTTTTTGGGGGAGTTTTGGTGGGATACGTTGGTGGACATCTTCCCCTTGCGAAAGATGTTATCAAATGTATTTATTATGATTCTTGCAATTATTTGTCAAACTTTTTTTTATACCCTCCACTCTAGTGATAGAGGGTATATATAAGTTTGTCATTCCGTATGTAACACATTGAAATATTGGTTTAGGACCCCATAAAGTATATATATTCATGATCCTTGATCGATTTTAAGTCGATCTAGCGATGTCCGTCTGTCTGTCCGTCCGTCTGTCTGTCTGTTGAAATCACGTTTTTGGCAATAATCCGGAACCGATTTAAACGCTTGGGGTACCAAAAGTTGCGTAATTCTCCTAGGCAGAAACTGATGTATTTTTTTTGGAAATCGGTTAAGTATTTTAAAAGATATGAGTGAAAATGTAAAGTTACCTCAAAAATAATGGTGAATTTTACACAAAAAAATGCTATAACTTGACACCTGTTGAATGAATGAGAACGAAACTTGGAATTTTATGTAATTTTATCATTCCTAACACTCACAAAAAATTTGGGCGGAATCGCACAATGGGGAGAGGCACCAGAAATTTAACCCAAAATTTTAAAATGATTTATCTTGGCTCATGTTTGCCAAATTCAAATAAAATTTTAAATGGGTTCATATTTTATTGTTCTCAACGTTTTTTTGGTTATTTTGGTACCAATTATGGCAAAATCGGTCAATGGGTTAAGAAGCTATGAGCAATTGAGATGAGTTTTAATATAATGGAGGTTTATATTAAAAGAAAGGTCGTCTGCGTCTTGTGCATTGATTAACATTGTGGAGGGTATTTAAAGATTCGGCACAGCCGAATATAGCTTTCTTACTTGTTTTGTTATTCGCTGGGTCCAAATGCAGGGTTTTAAACTTTCTCTGATATAAAAATGTTGGATTTGCTTAACAAAAGTACAAAAAACCATGCAAAAAAAATCAGTTTTTCTGAGGTTGGGGGAACTTTTTCCCCTGCGTCCGATTTGAGGGAACTTTTTCCCCTTGGTCCGATTTGGCCCATTTCCGAACTTAATCAGCCTATGACCATAAGACATATTCGTGCCAAACTTCGGAAGTCTAGCTGTTTTATTTTGGACTGTATCGTGTCCTCTACAGGAGGACAGACGAACAGACACGCTAGAGTGTGTTAGAATCGATCACTGATCAATAATATATACACTTTATAGGGTCCTAGATCGATATTTCGATGCGTTACACACGGAATGACAAAGTGAGTATACCCCCATACTGTGGTTGGAGGGTATAAAACCGTGTCTTTTTTTTATTAGGGTAATAGAGTCATTTAAGCCAAATTTAAAAGGACATGACAAAAAAGGGCGACAACAGCTGACCCTCATTTGCAGATTTGACTCCTCCAGACTAATTTTTGTGGGGTTATATCCCAGTCGGCAAAAAAAGCACCCCTGACATACTGCTGACTCTCCCTTTATAAAACCGGTGACATCTTCATACAATTTTTCAAAGTGTCCCCAATGACATGTCAGCAGTTGGTCAGCGGTTGTTTAAATGAATTGTTGGTAGCCACCGATACTGGTAGACACTGGTAACCAACTGCTGACATGTCATTGTGGACATTTTGAAAAATTGTATGAAGTTGTCAGCGATTTCATAAAGGGAGAGTCAGCAGTATGTCAGTGGTGATTTTATTTGGCCAACTGGGTTGAAAAGCAAATTGTACGAAACAGTCCTCAGATCATCGACGAGCTCAAGGAAAACATTTGTGCCAAAATCAACGCTGGACTGCCCGAGATGTTTAAAAAAGTAATAAAAAAAAGAAGTGAAAATACAGCAAAGAGAGCACATATTGCCAAAGAGCCAAAAGAGCCAAAAAATCAGTTACAATCAGAAAATTTTGAAAACTCAGAAAAGTACCAAATAAAATTTGAAAAAATCTAGAAAACCCAAAAAAAATTAAAAAAAAAATGAGAATAAATATAAAACAAATGTAAAATCAAATCAAATAAAGATAAAAATCGGGAAAATTAATAAGAATTGTAAGACCGTTAAGAAAATTAGAACTGTAAAAACAAAGTTACAAATGAATCTGAAAAAATTCTAGAAGACCATAAAAAACTGAAAAATTGAAAGTAAATCTAAAAAAAAATTTTGTAAGATAAGGAAAATTTAGTAAGAATCAGATAAATTTGGAAAGAGTCAAAATAATTTGAAAAAAAAAAATTTTTAAAACTCAACAAAATTTTGAGAAATTGAGAATAAATGAGAAAAAAAATCGGGAAAGTTAAGAAAAATTGGAAAAATATAGAAAAATTATATAAAAGGTTTTAAAACATTCCGACAAAATCGGAAAAATTCTGAAAAACTATACAAATACATTTTTGAAAAATTCTGGAAAATTTTGAGAATCTAAAAATTTTTAAATGATTCAAAAAAGTTAAGAGATTAAAGGAAAATATTTTGAAAACTCAGAAAAATGACAAATAAATCTACAACAATTCTAGACGACCTAAAAAAATTCTGAAAAATTGAGAATAAATCTGGAAAAAAATATCAGTAAAATAAAAAGACTCTGAATAAAATGAAAAAACCTCTGAATTAAAGAACAAAAAGAAAACTGTTTTTTAAAAAAAAAAGTAAGATCATTCAAAATAAATTGAAAAATTTCTGAAAAAATCAGATAAATTCTTGAAAAATCAGATAAATTATTGAAAAATCAGATAAACTATTGGAAAATCAGAAAAATTTTAAATAAAATTTACAAAAAAAGAAAACAATGTACTTGCGCTCACTTATTAAAAGTTTCAGTGATTTTACAAAAGCCCTCTTCAAAAGTTGAGAAAATCTTGAGTTTTCCAAAAACTTTGTTTTACAAATCCACATAATTTTTACATTGTTTTTACAGACATTTTAATAAAATACTACTAAAATTTATTGCAGATTGGAAACGTAGTTCACTTTCTGCTGGCTTTACGTTTTAACTAAGTTTTTGGTAATTTTACAACAGTTTATAAATGCATTTAAAGAACAAATTGTATATAAACCAATTTTTGTTTTATTGTTTTTTACGTCAACTGCATTACTTATGTGAATTTACAGAATTATATTGGTAATATTTGATTGCATCAAATGCATTTAACTAAAACTTTGTCAATTTAAAGAGTTTTTTGGTAAAATTTTAGGTTCACCAAAATTTATTTAACTAAAAAATTTAAATTTCTATTTTTTAGCTAAAATATTTTTGCAATTATCTAAATTTAATTGAAGAATCGGTAAATTTTCAGCTTTTTCGTTAGAGCATTTTCGTTTAATCACTGAACTTAATTGCATGTTTGAAACCCAGAATATTTTCGGACAGTTTGTGATAATATCCCTGCTAGAAGTATTTGTCTTAGATTTAAGACAAATATTTCGAGGCGTTCCAAAAGGAATGACAATCTCATATTTACCCCCTTAAAAGTGTAGGGCATTAAAATAAAATATAAAAAAAACGCCAACATAAATAGCTAATAATGCTTAGCACAATAGAACATAGTTCAGTTACACTTTAATTCATTTAACCTACTTTCAAATGTGGAATACATAACCAACATGTCGGCCGTATTTGGTATGGCATACGTGATTGTGGGTGGCTTGTCTGGCAGTGCATCGACGACACGAGTCATTGTCGCAAATTCCGTATATGTTACAGCCTTTTCAAGATTTTCACCACGACAAGCCTGTAATTCATAAAGAAATAATTAAAATTTTTAATGTCTTTATTTTAATATGAAATATTAAGGTTTTATATTCAAAACGAGCTATCTGCAATTTTCGCAAAAAATTAGTTTTTAGTTTAATTATTAACATATTAATTTAAGACTGATTTTTAAGGTTAGATTTTACAGTCAGCGTTTAAGTTTTAGGGTACACAAGGGTTTCCAAGCAATTGGGAACAATTTGAAGTCAATAAGCGCTTGATTGTGATTTATACAGCAGGAAGACAATCCCGCCCTGAAAAAACATTCAACCAAATTGCTTGAAGGACCCCTCACTTAAGTGTGCACTTAGACTTAAACGCTGATTGTAAAATTCTATCTAAAACGTTGTTTACTTGCAGAATTAATTTAAAAATATTTTTTTTGCTCTACTAAAAATTATGATTTTGTGCAGATATCACGTTTTGAGTATAAGCCCTGGTATATTTATGACTATTTCTTACCTGTATGAAAAATAATTTTGGCTTATTAATTAAACTTTTACAATTTTCACCCATAAAGGGATTCCATAAACGTTCTACCGGGTATGCCATATCACGAGCATACACTTTGCCCTCCATTCCATGAGACATGACTACGACCACTAAACAGTCATTGTGTGTGTGGTCTTCTTGGGAAGCTATTAAAAAAAGATTTTTATAAATTAATGATCGTTGTTTTAATTACCCGTGTAAAAAAATAATTGGATCAAAACATATCCCTTTTGATAAAAACATATATGGATCATATCTAAATGGATATAATCAGATCTACTCCATATATATTCATATCTGCTTCAGATATGTTTTGATCCGTAAATAGAGTCTATCTGACAATTTTACATATATGAACATATCTGAAAATGTCTGATCATATATGTCATATATGCCAGATAGATTCAATTTACGGATCAAAACATATCTGAAGCAGATATGAATATATATGGAGTAGATCTGATAATATCCATTTAGATATGATCCATATATGTTTTTATCAAAAGAGATATGTTTTGATCCAATTATTTTTTTACACGGGTAATAGAATTTAATAAATTAAACAAATATTTTTTTATGAAAGGTCAAAACAATCAAAGTTTTTTTTAGTTTAGAGCTAGATTTTTTTTACGCATTTAAAGTTGGTGATTTAAAAACATTTTAAGTTTTTCTATACTAAATGTGGTATGTCCTACTTTAGGGGCTCCTGGTGGCGCCCTTATTGGGTCCATTGACACAATGCAACAACCAAAATCGGAATGGGATGAAATCAAAAACTTTTTTTAAATAAGTGCTAGATTTTTTTTACACACTTTTGAAAAAAAGTGTCAATTTTATTTTATTTGACGATTTTTGTAAGTAAACTACTTATTGAAAAGAAAACATTAAAAATATAAATAAGTTTTATCAAAATTATAATATTAACCAAAAATTTCTAACTTTTTATGAGTTTGGTAAACATAATTGCCCAACATTTCAAAATATTAATGGGAGTTTGTTATAAAAATGTTAATTTATATGAAAATGTGTTCGTGGGGCCATAACAAGTAGTTCGTTTTAACCGAGGATTTGGTATAACCAAGGACTTTGGAATGAGTTAGTTATAACCGAGAACTCGTTATAACCGATTTCGTTATAACCGAGTTTGACTGTATTATAATTATAATTAAAATTACTTGAAAACTGCAGAAGAGGCGTATACTTAATTTTATAATTGTCTTAAAATAGCAATCATACGCAACGGTGCACAGTGGTTTATTTTTAATAATTCAGCCATTCGGTAAGTAAGTACTAGACCGATTACAGCGAAATTTATAGCTGACAACCGATTTTAGTTGTTGCAAAAGTGTCTTGGCCGATTTCCCAGTAACTAGTTTGTAAGTTATACTGTGCAGAGCCAAAGCCAGAATCAGGTATGAGAAATGACATTTTCAAGATTGTACTGACTTGACTAAAAAAGTGTACTTTTTTGACTGTCATTGTTCTAAAAAAGTTTTAAATTATTAAACAAGAAACAGCGTTTCTCAGAAAATGGGTCCCAAGTCCGATCTTTAGTTAAATAAGTGATATTTTTTGTTACCAATAATGACTCTTAACAACCGTATTTTATTTTACCATTTTTTGTAATTTGGCAGGTAAACGTATTTTGTAAAGATCATACGAGAGTCAAATCCAATCGGATTAATGTTTGGACTTCGGAACAATTTTTCGAAAAACACTTTTGTTGGGTATTATGTATTATATGGTCGGTTTTGACCGACTTACATTTTCTTGTTATATTATAACAAAGGTCAAAAAACTTTAATTAAAAATCAAACCACTTTATCAAATTAAATTAAAAACAAGTAAAAAAGTTAAAGTCGGCTTTGCCGAATGTATTGATACCCTCCACAATGTAATAAAATATAATTTACAAAAAAAAAATTTTTTGAAAAAAAAAAAAAAAAATTACGCGGAAAAAATTTTTTGGTGAAAAAATAAATTCAGCGATTTTTTTTTTTGGAAAAAAGTTGGTTTGTACTTGTAAAAATTCCATTCTGTGCCCAATTCTGTTTACATATGCCAACCAGCAGCCAATTTAAAGCATTTTGTATTTTTAGGTTATGTAGAAAATGTATAATAAAATTGTTGAGGTGTTCTTACATTTTAGTTCATAACTTTTGAACGGCTGAACCGATTTCGCTCAAATAACAAACTGCTTAGGACAACAACCAGTAAATTTGCTAAGTTTCAGTCATATATGTATGTTTAATACTTTGGTCGTAATCACCATTTCCACAGACGGACAGACAGACGGACATCGCTAGAATGTCTTAGATTCTGATCAATAATATATCGCTCATTTACTTGTATAGTGTCATAACGCAAAATATTTGATTTTACAGAAAACCTGTGTAAAGTTTACAATTGAAACTTGTTTTACATTACAAAAGGCCCGTACATAGAAAATGTTATAATGGCGTGTTCTCTTCTCAAACGGTGAGTTTAGAAGATATTAATACGAATTTCTGATACAATATAAAGCAGGTTATAACAAATAATTCTGTATTGTTTACCCAAAAACGACCTATTTTGAGTTATGACACTATACAAATAAATGAGCGATATATTCACTTTATGGGGTCCCAGACCGATAATTCGATGAGTTACAAACGGAATGACAAACTTATATATACCCTCTATTACTAAGTGGAGGGTATAAAAAAACATTCGTAAATGTTGAAAAAATTGTATTGGCAGTGTACATTTCTCAATGTAATTGCCAACGTTGGCTAAGTATTGGCATTTCCTAAAGCCAGCGCTTTGCCAGTACCCACAAAAAATTATTGGCTAACCATTTTCAAATAAATCTATTGATCAACAAAATTTAAATAAGTCAATCAATCTTTTAATTAAAATTTTTGTTATTTAACTCTCGAAATACAAATCCTTTTTCGCTTTAATTTATTTCAATACATTAATTCAAAACAAGTAAGAAAGTTATAGTCGGTCAACACCGACCATATGATACCCTACACCAGTGTTTTCCGGAAAATGGGTCTCAAGTCCAAACATGGACCGATTGGATCTATCTTTTGTTAGATCTTTATTTAGTGTAGAAAACACACACAGATCAATTGTAGTGGAATTGCTTTTTTTTGCCAATAGGCCGATTTAACTGAATATCGGTCGAAATTTTGATATGGGGGACTAAGTCCAAAAATGGTCCAATTATATTCCAATTTGATTTGTTTAATAAAGTAGACGTTTAATAGCTAAAAATAAAATTTGTGTCAAATATTTCCATTTTTAGGAATTTTGAGGGAATTATGTGAATATCGGGAGGGTGGTTTGTATGGGGACTACCAGAAGGACTGACCCGATGTAAAATTTCAAAGCGATATCTATTAAAATACAGTTATTAGAGTCATTTAAGCCTAATCCAAAGGGGGCGTTTGTATGGGGGCTAGGTCTTTACGTGGACCGATTTTTTCAATTTCAATAGAATCACTTTTTAAGTCGATTTAGCGATGTCCGTCCGTTCGTCCGTCTGTCCGTCTGTCCGTCCGTCCGTCCGTCCGTCCGTCCGTCTGTCCATGTAAACGGTGTAATCACGATACAGGTCGCAATTCTTAATCAATTGAATTGAAATTTGAAACTTAAGCCTCTTTTGGCCCAAGGACGAAGCCTATTGAAATTGGAAAAATTCCATATTTAGACCTAGAAAATATTTAATTAAAATTCTGTTTGTGTATGTTAAACGCGTACTTTAATAACCTTATCAAATCTGATTATCATCGGACCATTTTTGGACTTAGGTCTCATGTTGAAATTTCGCCCGATATTCAGTTGAAGCGATTTATTGTCAACAAAAAGAAGCCTATTCCACTCAAATTTGATTAGTGAGTGCTTTTTACACTTATTAAAGATTTGACAAAATATAGATCTAATCAGTCCATGTTTGAACTTGGGACCCATTTTCCGGGTAACTCTGGTGTAGGGTATTATATGGTCGGTCTTGACCGACTATAATTTTCTTACTTGTTTTTAATTGCAGAAAGATGAGACTTAACATTCGTAACCATATTTACCCGAAATTCCACCTTTTCCATACATACACTCTAAACAAATGAGTCCAGTTTCCTACTATAAATTGGGTAAATTTCAACAAATTCAAATAATATACTACTAAAAATGTGTAAATTTCCAATAATTTTTTGGTACAACTACACATTTCGTGTAAATTTACCCAATTTATAGTAGGAAACTGAAATCATTTTTATTAGAGCGTAGTTAAATATTTTTTTGAAAAAAGTGTTCTCTACTGTTCAAAAAATCGAACAGAGAATCGAAATAGGTTAAATCAATCATTATTTTGATTGACTTTAAATAAAAAACTGATCAAATTTGTGATCAAAATCGAGAAAAATGTTTAATTGAAAAAATATTCAATTAATCACCTAAAATTTAGTGAATGGTATAACAATTTCTTTTTTGGAGGAATTTCAATTAAAAAATTTATTCGTTTCAAATTCTTTTTGTGTACAATATTTTTGGTACGGTTGGCAATTTCTGACTGGGTTGGCATAAAAAAAGTTTTAAATTCCGATTCCATTAAACAACATTGTGGTGAAATTTTCCTTTTCACTTGACAAGTAACAGGTTAATCCCTTTGTTGATTAATTTCATAATGAAATAACTAAATATAAAAATAACAAAGAAATGACTATTGAACAGATGACTTTGTATTATTTATTACACTAAAATAAAGCCATAAAACTAAAGAAGTGAATTGTAAAACCGCAAAGTTTTATGAGTTAGAGGTGATTCGAGAATTTCAATTAAAATAATTTTAAAAATCATTAATACCTCATAAGGTAAAATTAAAACTGTATTTTCGTGATGATTTTTTTCAACCAAACATTTTTTCGCTGAATTTTTTTTTGAACAAAATAATTTTTGAAAACATTTTTTTCAAAGTTTTTTTTTATCAAAATAATTTTTTTTACAAAATATTTCATGAAATTTTTTATTAATTTCTTATTCCAATTTTTTTCAACAATTTCTTTTTCATATAAAGTTTTTTGCAATAATCTTTTTTACATTGTGGAGGATAGGCAAACATTCGGCAAGGCCAATTTTAACTTTTTTTTTACTTATTATTAAATGCATTATCTGTTTTTATGCATTTATTATTTTTTTCTCGGTTTAAATTTGGCACCGACTGTAAATTATAGTTTATCGGTTTTTTTATTTATTTATAATATTTATAGATAACACAACCTTGTTTGTTAATTTTTGTACTTTTTTTTCATTATCACTACACTGTAATTACAATTCGTTGCTATTTGTCAAATCGCATACAGACAGACATACATTTGTACCCAATTGATTCATAATCAAACTTACTTGATTTCAATTTTTCACTTAATTCCGCAAATGTCAAATCATTAAAAACTCTTACATCGAAGCCATAATTTAAAAGAGTACGATTTATGGCATCACGATCCTGTTCGGTGCCCGCTCTTTGTTTTTGTCCCTTAACATCTTTATGATTAAATATTAATGCTATGCCCGCTCCGGGATTATCACAATTGTATTCATCTTCCTCAGTAGGTCGAGAGTAAATGACCTTTTTAACTGTTTCGGTATGTCCCGATTGGCTGTCATTCGGATAGTTGTTGCCGGTAGAGTTTGTAGTGTTGGTGGTGCATGTAGCATCGGCTTTGTCATGTTTAAGGCCTAGTTAGCCGAGAAAACGTAACCGTAACCCTAACGTAAAAAGTCAGCTGATTGTTTTTGATATGCGTAAACTAATGAAAACGATTAGCGAATTCAATTGTCACGTAAACGAAACGTTCCGACCTGTTTAAAATAGAATTTTACAACGTTTCTACGTGACATTTGTAAACAGCTGATTTTTGGTTTGTTTATTTCCAAAAAAAAATGTGATACAAAACTAAAAGTGCAAAACAAATAGAAAAATCACTAATTGAATTTAAATAAACAAACTAATTTAAAGTCTATATATAAAAAAACATGAATAAAATAACAAAAATGAACGACGAGTTTTTTTTACGTCAAAAACATATGACACGTTATTAAGTTTAGATAATTGCACTAAATAAATACGCTACGGTTAGGGTAAAGATACGGTTACGTTTTCTCAGCTAACTAGGCCTTTATTCTTTTTACTGCTACTCTTAAATATTGATAGATCGGTCTCGTCCATTATTTTTTATTTTTTTATATCTGTTGTTATTCGTTTAACTGTAAATAAGTTACTAGTATTTAATATTAGTAGTCACAAGCGAATTTTCCGCCGCTATTGTTTCTTTTCCAATTTTTTTCGCTCTAATAGCGTTTCTTATCTTATCGCAATATTAAGAAAGCTTTGATACCAATTCATTTGAAAAATGGTATTGTTTGACTCACATTATTATAGAGTTTTTGAGAGAGCATTTGCGGTTTTTATTATACCCTCCATTGACAGCATGGAGGTAAACTCACTTAGTCATTCTGTTTGTAGCGCATCGAAATATGGGTCGGTATATATATTATTGATTCATGATCGATTCTATGATTTTGTCTGCCTATAGATAACACAACGCAGTCCAAAATAAACAAGCTAGACTCCTGAAGTTAGGCAAGAATTTGTCATAGGCAGCTTAAGTTCTTAAATGGGCAAAATCGAAAAAAATGTCCCCTTGAGGAACTAAACCCATGTCTGAGAAACGAAAATTTCTCAGAATGTTTTTTTTTGTGATTTTGTTTTATAAATGAAACATTATTATGGCAAAGGAAGTTTAATATCCTGCACCCAGGAAACTAGAAAAAGGTGTGCTTGTTTTGCCCGCCCCCTTTTGTAGGCGTGGAAACAAAAAATAATTTAAATGCAGATAAAAACAAGGTGTCTCCCCACACCTTATTTTCCCACTCCTGTCAAATTTTTTAACATTTGGAGGGTATAAAAAATTCGACGCAGCCAAATTTAACACTCTCTTTTTGGATATCTAAAGATCTGACGTGAAAGAACATACATACATATATGTCTAACAAATGTTTTGTTTATCTTAATCCACACAGTGTGATATTCGTACGCATTTGGTTCCGAAAAAAAATCATTCGATTATTTTTTTTTGGGTGCATATTTAATTTAGACACTCTGGAGAATAGAAATCAGTTTCCGTTACGTCACTGCCACTCTTTGTTTGGTTAGGGTACAACTCAAAAGTCTAGAGTCTTTCAGTTTTTTTTTTTTAATTTATTATTTTGTAAAGGACATTTTTTGAAATTTTTTTAAAAAAATTCATCTTTTGGAGCAATCCATTCAAATATTTTGCAAAATGTTCTCAAGGTACACAGAAAAAATTTGAAACGAATTTCAATCAACAAAAACGCGGATTCAATCAATTTTTTGATTGAAATTCCTCCAATCAAAAAAATTGTTATACCAATCATCAAATTGTAGGTGATTGATTGAAAATTTTTTCAATCAAACATTTTTTCGATTTTGATCAAATATTTGATCAATTTTTTATTTATTGTCAATCAAAATAGTGATTGATTCAACAAATGAATTGTAAGCTTATAGCAAAATGATCAAAAAATTCATCTTTTTTGCTTATGTTATGTTGCCAACAATTAAAAAGTAAACCCCGATTATTTTGTATATTTTTGAATTAATCTATTCAAATAAATTAAAGCGAAAAAAACAAGTAAGAAAGTTATAGTCGGTCCCTACACCAGTGTTTTCCGGAAAATGGGTCCCAAGTCCAAACATGGACCGATTGGATCTGTCTTTTGTTAGATCTTTATTTAGTGTAGGAAACACACAAAGATCAAATTTTAGTGGAATTGGTTTATTTTTTTGCCAATAGTCCGATTTAACTGAATATCGGTCGAAGTTTTTATATGGGGGACTAAGTCCAAAAATGGTCCTATTATATTCCGATTTGATTAGGTTACTAAAGTACACGTTTAACACCTTAAAATAAAATTTTTATCAGATATTACCATTTTTATGAATTTTGAGGGAATGATGTGAATATCGGGAGGGTGGTTTGTATGGGGACTACCAGAAGGACTGACCTGATTCCTTTGAAATTTTGAATGATGATTCATCCATACAAAATTTGATTAGCTGTTAAGTGTCAAAGCGATATCTATTATAATACGCTTATTAGAGTAATTTATTCCTAATCCAAAGAGCGCGTTTGTATGGGGGCTAGGTCTTAACATTGACCGATTTTCTCCAATTTCCAAAATACTTAAGTTTTAAATTTCAAGTCAATTGATTGAAAATTGCGACCTCTATCGTGCTTAAACCGATAGATACAGACGGACGGACGGGCATCGCTAAATCGACTCAAAAAGTAATTCGGAGTCGATCGGTATACTTGAAGGTAAGTCTAGGACCAATATTTCGGGTAGTTACAAACATCAGCACAAACTCATTATACCATGTACCACAGAGTGGTTGAAAATTTGTAATTCGACAGTTAAAGAAAATAACAAAGATTTTAATCAAAACATTGATTGACTCATTTAAATTTTGTTGATCAATAAATTTAATTGAAAATTTTTAGCCAATCATTTTTTGTGTGTACGTACTAAAAAAAAGACATAACTAAAATTTAGAAAAAAAATTCTTTGAAAATTTATCATGAGTTTTCCTAAAATTTTGTTAAATTTAACTACAAAATGAAAAATTTTCTTAATTATGAGAAAAAAAAGTTTAGTTTATTTACTTATAAATAGTTTATAGTTTTCTTTAAGTGGAGTTTTTTAATTAAGCAAAAAATTCTTACTGCCAAAAAAATTTTTTCCCAAATCTATACTCAAAATAAATTCTCTATCCAATCAGCAGAAAAATCTGCTGAAAATACACCCATTTTGAGCCATTTTTTTTTTTTTGGAATTTAATAAAATTTTTTAATTTATAGTTTTAAGTTTTTAATTAACTTAATTTTTAAATAACGACAGACAAATATTTTTAATTTATATGCGCATTTTAGTGATAGGTCCGGATTTAAATAATTTTTTAATTATATCTACGAATTGTTTAATTAAACTTTTTTTTACTTTTTTTTAAGCTTTTTTTCTATGTAATAAATGACTTTTTTAACATTTATTGCGAGGGGAAGTTGTCTCCCAAGACCATATTTCTCCCATTCCTGTCAAATTTTTTAACATTTTGGAGGGTATAAAAGATTCGGCGCAGCCAAATTTAACACTCTCAATTGGTTTTATTTATTTTTTTGGTACACATAAAGAAACTTTGGATATCTAAAGATCTAACGTGAAAGTATATGTCTAACAAATGTTTTGTTTATCTTAATCCATCGTTTTATTTTGACATTTCACCAAACATTGCTAGTGGCAAATAAAAAATTACTAATGTTATTTTAATGCAGAGTTGGAAAGGAATTAATTCATGTACTCAAAATTAGAGATGGGCGAGTGAGTAAATTTTAACGCTCACTTACAGCAAGTTTTTTCTACTCACATTCACCCACAATCACGTGAGTAAATTGAATACAACTCAAATGCACTCACACAAGCTTCAGTCACACTTACGTTGACTCACTGTCACGAAACTCTTATTTATACAAAAAAAATAAAAATTGGAAAGGAATTAATTAATATACTTTAAATTAGAGATGGGTGCGTGGATGATTCTTGTAGCTTACTTATAGCAAATTTTTTTTACTTACATTCACTCACACAAGCATCACTCACACTTACGTTGACTCACTGTCACAAAACTCTTTTTTATACAAAAAAAAATCGAAAAATTAAAATTTTATAAAACTAACAAAATTTTTAGCAAAATTTTATGTTTATCCTAATTTTACAAACTTTTTGCTTTTTTAAATTATAACCAAATTTTAAAGTTTTTTTTTTGTATTTTTTGGGACGAAAGAAATTAGAAAATAAAATAAATCACGCAAAAAAATCGACTTATGCAAACTCACTCAAGCAAAAACGTTGCTTACTCACGCATTTTTCTCTCTCACAATCACGTGAGTAAAATTGAGTTTCAGTCACACTCTTAACCCTTTTTGCCCCTTAGAATCGAAATTTTTAAAAACATTTTTTTTTAATTTCAAGTTTAAAAGATTACCCTGTGGAACAAATTCAGGTTAGCAAAAGTTAGGTCGATTCTGACAATGAGAGTAAAGGGTAAAAATAGAGGCTAAATTAGAAGACCCGCATCGCATATTGTTTATATGGTTTTTTGGCTCTAACTCGTCGACTAATTGATATTTTTCGATCAGTAAATGCCAAATTATTGCTAGAGACCAGTCCAACAATTAAATTTTTTTAAAAAATTGATTTAGAAAATTTTTGTGGTGCTTATGAAGCAAAATATTTTCAAAAAGCATGAAAAAAAAAATAATTTTTCCAAAAAACTCGAACTAACATAAACAAACGCCGCGATCTTCTAATTTAGCCTCATTTTCACCTCTCACTCTCAGAATCGACCTAAATTTAGCTAACCTGAATTTGTTTCACAGTGTTATTTTAGGAAATCGAAAAAGTACCAAAGCACATTTTATTACCCCTTTTTACCCTTCAAGTATCAGAAATTCCTAAGTCCATACATTCCAAAAACTAGGTTTTTATGGCCGTTATTTTAGGAGACCAAATTAGTACCAATGTTCTTTTTAGTCTTTTTAGAAACAAAACCTTCTAAAAAGTACTTTTGTCAGAATATTTGTTTTTCGCTAGATGATTTTACATTAAGGCCTCTGTTCTGTCTTTCACAACTTTTTAGTTCACATGAAAATTTCCGAATCAATTGAAATCAAGTTTAGTGTTTTCTTGATCACGTTTTCATTCGAAGTTGAAATCGAATAATTTAAATTTAAAAAATTATAAGGAAAAAAATGCATTCGTTTCACTTTCACCAAATTTTATTTATGTGAAACAAAACGAAAAAGAAATTCGGATGTGAAATGTAGAACACCAAAAAAATTCGGAAATTTTCATTTTCACATTTTTTATGTGAATTACTTTTTTTGGAACAGCGGCCTAAATACTTAAAGTAACTAGAACAATTTGAAAAGATAGAAAAAGTACCAATTTTTACAAATTTCCAAGGTTTTTTTACAAAAAAAAATCTAGTAAAAATCTTGTAAAATTACGAAAAATCTCATAATTTTTAATTAATTCTCGTAAAATGGGAGGTAAAAAAAAAATCTAGTAAAAACACGAAACCTCATTGCAAGTTTTATCGCTTCAAAAAATTTGTAAATTTACAATTTTATTGGTAAAAAGCTTGTAAAACTACAAAAAAAATTGTAAATTTAGAATTTTTTTGGTAAAAAGCTTGTAAAACTACAAAATTATTGATAAAAAGCTTGTAAAATTACAAGGAATTGTTGTCAAATAGGAGGTAGCAAAAAAAAGTTAAAAACTTTTCTTGTCGTTTTACAAAGCTTGTAAAATTACAAAATTATTGGTAAAAAGCTTGTAAAATAACAAGGAATTGCTGTCAAATAGGAGGTATTTGACAAGGTTTTTTTTAGTGTATGAGGTTTTTATATGAGAAGAAAGGTTTTTAATGCTTATTTAACGGTGGCATAACCTTGTAAAAATTCGGCTTCGTTAAATATTTTTATACCCTACACCACTCTGTAGTACAGGGTATAATGAGTTTGTGCTGAAATATTGGTCCTAGACCTACCTTCAAGTATACCGATCGACTCCGAATTACTTTTTGAGTCGATTTAGCGATGTCCGTCCGTCCGTCTGTCGATCTATCGGTTTAAGCACGATACAGGTCGCAATTTTCAATCAATTGAATTGAAATTTAAAACTTAAGTATCTTTTGGCCCAAGGACGAAGCCTATTGAAATTGGAGAAAATCGGTCCATGTTAAGACCTAGCCCCCATACAAACGCGCCCTTTGGATTAGGAATAAATGACTCTAATAACCGTATTATAATAGATATCGCTTTGAAACTTCACAGCTAATCAAATTTTGTATGGACGAATCATCATTCAAAATTTCAAAGGAATCGGGTCAGTCCTTCTGGTAGTCCCCATACAAACCACCCTCCCGATATTCACATAATTCCCTCAAAATTCATAAAAATGGTAATATCTGATAAAAATTTTATTTTAAGGTGTTAAACGTGTACTTTAGTAACCTAATCAAATCGGAATATAATAGGACCATTTTTGGACTTAGTCCCCCAGATAAAAATTTCGACCGATTTTCAGTTAAATCAGACTATTGGCAAAAAAATAAACCAATTCCACTAAAATTTGATCTTTGTGTGTTTCCTACACTAAATAAAGATCTAACAAAAGACAGATCCAATCGGTCTATGCTTGGACTAGGGACCCATTTTCCGGAAAACACTGGTGTAGGGTATCATATGGTCGGTTTTGACCGACTATAACTTTCTTGTTTTATATTTTTTTATGTGAAGACGATATTTATATAAATTCGAAGTAATATTTATTAAATTTAAGTCGACACGTATTTTTGCTCTAGATTCTAGACGATATTCCTGTTAATTCGGGAGTTATCGAAATTTTTCATAAACACTGATATGGCCGATAATCCCAGACACCCCAAAGTCTCCCTTAAAGTCGTCTCTTTTATATATATTTTAAGTTTCAGACAAATCGGTTCATAAGGGTTGAGATACAGAGACATTTTTCCTATTAAAAAAAGTCTCAGCTTATGAAACATTTTGACTCAGAGTCTGAGACTTTATTTGTAGACAAAATATTTTAGAACCTGATAAATTTTTCCAGTGGAAAAAATTTTCAGATTCTGAGCCATATTTCCTATGAAAAAGGTATCAGATTCTGAAACATTTTAGCTATAAAAAAAATGTATCAGATTCTGAAACACATTTTCCTATTGTAAAGTCTGAGATTCTGATCTTAGATTCTGAGACATTCTTATTATAGACAAAGTATCAGATTCTTCAACATTTGTCGTATAGAAAATTTCTCCAATTCTGATACATATTTCTTATAGAACTTAAAATATATTATTTTGATGTAGGTTCTAGCGACTTTTTACTTTCAAGCGGCCCCCCTAAATCTTGTGTGCTCAAGGTCCCCGCCATACCTTAAGACGGCACTGTTGATAGTGATGTCGCCTATATTTGCTTTTCTTAAAAGAGGTTTTCAAGTTTTCCAACACATTTTTCATGCAAAAATTCTACAACTTTTAATTTAAATTTTAAAATTCGAATACGTATACTTAATCATAAGGAAAGTTTATATTACTCATACGTGTGGTGTATTTTACTAGATATTTTTATACCCTCCACTTACAAGGGAAGTCTCCCTAGTGTCACCCGCGGATCTTTATGGAATTGGTTTTATTTTGTAGAGCAGAAAAAATAAAGGGACACGTATTTTTTTTTTAGCGGCCCAAATTCATATTAAGGGGGTAAAAAGGAGGGGGGAAGACAAGGCCATTTTTCAGTTTTTTTCGTTTATCTCCTATATTATGTAAAGAAACCTAGTCATGTTACATACCAAATGAAAGGTCTTTGGATAACCTATCTACGTGTGCTAAGAACGTGTCCAAACATGCACAACTTTTCATCATATTGAGTGAAATACCAAAATTTTAGGACATTTTTGTTAATAAGTCGAAAAATATTAACTTCATCGGCCCGTTGTTAGCAACACGAGATATGTATTTTTAATACCTTTAATCTGATACCACACATGCCAATTTTAGTTGTGTTTAAATATGCGTAAATCGTAAAAAACTGAAAAAGGTCAATTTCCCCCCATACAAATCGACCTTCCCCCCCACCCCCCCCCCCCCCCTAAAAATAAGTTTGGGCCGCTATAAAAAAATACGTGTCGAATTAATTTTCGTTCTTAACAACATATCCAAATTTCATGAAGATCGGAGGGTGACACCAGGGAGACTTCCCAGTCGGCAAAAAACATCACACCTGACATACTGCTGACTCTCCCTTTATAAAATTGCTGACATCTTCATACAATTTTTCAAAATGTCATCAATGACATGTCAGCAGTTGGTCAGCGGTTGTTTAAACGAATTGTTAGTGGCCACCGATGTTGGTGGACACTGCTGACCAAATGCTGACATGTCATTGATGACATCTTGAAAAATTGTATGAAGCTGTCAGCGATTTCATAAAGGGAGAGTCAGCAGTATGTCAGGTGTGATTTTATTTTGCCAACTGGGTTCCCTTGTTAGTGATAGAGGGTATATATAAGTTTGTCATTCCATTTGTAACTCATCGAAATATCGGTCTAGGACCCCATAAAGCGTATATATTTATGACCAGTGGTAGATTTTAAGACATTCTAGCGTTGTCCGTTTGTCTGTCTGTGGAAATGGTGATCACGGCCACAATATTACGCGGAGATCACTGAAACTTAACGTATTTATTGGAAGTTCTCCCGAGCAGTTTGGTATTGAGTTTGAGCTATATCGGTTCAGCGGTTCAAAAGTTATAAATGAAAATGTAAGGACACCTCGAAAATCTTGGTACATTCAACACAACCTAAAAATACAAAATGTTTTCTTTCGGCTGCTGAGTCCCTTATGTGGACATAATTGAACACCGAATGGTATTTAAACAAGTACGAACATATTTCTGACAAAAAAATCCCAGATTTTTTCAAAAGTGATTTCGTTTTAAATAAAGCTTTTTGCAACAATCTTTTAGAAATTGTGGAGGGTATCACTGCATTCGGCAAGGCCGAATTTAACTTTTTTACTTGTTTTAATTTTGTTCTTATCTCTAAATTTATTTGCTAAAAAACAAAAAAAAAACCTCTGAAAATTTTCAGAACAGATAGAAAAATTACCTTACTTTTTATTTTAATAAAAAAGTTAACAAATTATTGAATGTTTTAAGATCAGCAATGTTTTAAAATTTTAAATGAAAATCTTTATTCATCACCCTTATTCGCTTAATATATTCAAAATGTTTATTCATTAAAAAAACGTTTAATTGTTTGTAAAAATAAAAGCCTCAGAGGGTTATTTACTTTCAGGTGAAATTATTCTCAGTTACGTTAAATTTGCTATGCATTTCAAATATTTGAAAACTTTTTAGTGTCTTTAAGTTTGGCTTAACGTTAGTTAATTTATTTGATAACGTTGTCCATTTCCAATTAAAATTTTTTTGGCTTTAACTCAAAAAGGAAGTTTTTAGCCATAACAAAAAAAAAATGCTGTATTTTAAATGCCAGTGGTTATTACTAGATTTGGGTGCGGTAGTTAAAATCACATTTTCACATATACACCATACATTAATCGAATATTTTTATATTTATTACTCATGATCACAAGGTCATGACAAGTTTGTTCTTTTCAAGTTTAATTTTAAATAAATTCTTTGTTTTTATTTAATTAACATTGTAGTTATAGAATAAATATGTATAGATTTAAATTCTTGAAAGTTTTTTTTTTCTATATAAACATATAAATATATAACCCTTAGGTGTTGCTGCATAAGAGCTTTGCCAAAGACTAAACAGACGCGACACTTATGACAGATGTGAAAATAGTTTCTAATCATGAACCATATGGTCATAGAGTATACATAGAGGCGAAAGTGAAAGAAAAAATAACATCACTATCTTTTTCTAATTTCTCACACGTACGTTGTCGATGTGAATTCAAAACACAATACATGTTTACAAGTCGTACTTGTCAACAAATACATGTATACAAGTTGTACTTAAACAACTCAATTTTTGACGCCTTCGCCTCTATGTATACTCTATGCATATGGTTTTCATTTAGTAGCTTAGTACCCCCCATTTCCCGATAGTAGGTATTGCCGGGAACACCGGTATTCCCGGTTCTGATTCTGGAACCTGTTTTAAAAAATCAAAAAAATACTATAACATAAAATGTTTAAGGCCGCTGTTCCAAAAGAAGTAATTAACATAAAAAATGTGAAAATTAAAATTTCCGAATTTTTTTGGTGTTCTAGATTTCACATTCGAATTTCTTTTTCGTTTTGTTTCACATAAATAAAACTTAGTGAAAGTAAAACGAAGGCACTTTTTTCCTTATAATTTTTTAAATTTAAATTATTCGATTTCCACTTCGAATGAAAACGTGAACAACAAAACACTAAGGCCGCTGTTCGAAAAAAAGTAATTCACATAAAAAATGTGAAAATTTCCGAATTTTTTTGGTGTTCTAGATTTTGCATCCGAATTTCGTTTTCGTTTTGTTTTACATAAATAAAATTTGATGAAAGTAAAACGAATGCACTTTTTTCCTTAATTTTTTTTTTATTTTAAATATTCTATTTCAACTTCGAATGAAAACGTGATCAACAAACACTAAACTTGATTTCATGTGATTCGGAAATTTTCATGCGAATTGAAAAATTGTGAAAGACAGAACAGAGGCAAAATTTGATTTCATGTGATTCGGAAATTTTCATGCGAATTGAAAAGTTGTGAAAGACAGAACAGAGGCCTAAATTAAGAAATTACCCCATTTTAATCGATATTTCATAAATATTTAGTTGTGTTTGTAAAATTATTTAAAAATCATGTAATTATTTTTTTTTTTGTGAAAACAAAGAAAAAATTTCAATTACACAAAAATTTACATAATGTACCTGTAGTCCAGGGAATACCGGCAGAACCGGAACCGGGAGTACCGGTTTTACCAGGAATACCATTCAAGAACCGGGAAACCGGTTCCTATTCCCGGTTAAACCGAGAACCGGGAATATCGGGATTACCGGTAATACGGTACTGACCGTAGGCTATAATACAAACAAGCTAAATTTGAGTAAAAACAGCTTGTGTTTTTTGCCATAAACGGAATTTAATGAAATATCGGGCAACATTTTTAAAGAGCACTAACAAAAAGAGTCTCTCAGCCGTTATGCGGCAAATCGGTGCAACTTGAAATATGTACATGGGGGTTTTCGCCTCAAGTGCAGGCGCGGATCCACGAGGGGGGAGGGGAAAATTTCCCCCCAAACCGAACTCGAAAGAAAAAAAGGACAAAAAAGAAAAAAAAAGAAAAAAGAAAGGAAAGGAAAGAAAAAAAAGAGAAGAAAAGAAGAGCGAAAAAGGAGAGTGAAAAGGAAATAATCTGAAAAAAATTTCTATGAAAAATGTCCAAGGATTTGAAAAAATTTTCTTTGAAAAATTTTAAAGAATTTTAAATTTTTTCTAGAGGAAAAATGTTGTGGAATGTTAAAATTTTTCTATTTGAAAACATTTGAGAATTTTTTTTAGAGAAAAAATTTAAAATTTTTCTGTAGGAAAATCCTTAAAAATTTTCTATAGGAAAAATCGGGGAATTTTTCTATAGGAGAATTTTTTTTATAGAAATTCTTCTATGAAAAATGTTTCTGAATGTTTGAATTTTTCTATGTTTTTAAAATTTTTTTAAATGAATAATTTGGAAATTTATAGAAAAAAGTTGACAATTTTTCTTGGAACTTTTTTATAGGAAAAATCTTATAATTTTGACAATTTTTATATGAAAAATCTAACAGTTTTTCTATAGGAAAAATCTGAGAGTTTTTTATGGATAAAATCTGAGAATTTTCTATATTAAAAATTTGACAATTCTTCTGGCTAAAAAGAAAAAAAAGAAATGAAATCATAAGTGAGAATTTTTTCTAGAATTTTCAAGAATCTAAAAAGTTTTTTTTAAAAAAATTGTTTTTAAATCTTAAATTTTTTTTATAAAAAAATCAATATTAAAAAAAAAATCTTAGACTTTTTATAGAGAAATATTCTCAGAAAAAAAAAATTTTTAAATAGAAAAATGTCTCATGGTGTTTTCTTTTCTGGGAAGAAGTGTGCCTTTTTTTTGCATTTCGCCACGAAAATTTTTGTTTTTGTGTTCTTTTTTAAAAAATGCCAACCCTTATAAAGAATATAGTGTTCTTTTCTAAAAATGTCTGCCCTATAAAGTGCAAAAAAGTTGCACTTTTTACCCCGTAAAAAATCACGTGGTTGAAATTGCCTTATACCACAGCTGACTTTTTCTATGTTGTTTTCTCAAAACAGCTGTTAAAAAATACAGGGCAGAGTATTGTTGTATGTTGTGTTCTATTCCAGTCAAATAAAATGCAAATTTTTATAAGTGTGAGTTAAACATTTTAAAAATGTATGCCTTAAAAAGGCAAACATTTTTTTTTCAGAAAAGAAAACACCATCAGAATCTAGAAAATTGCCTCCAAAAGTTTTACAAAGCATTAAAGTCTTCAATTTTTCTAATCTCAGGTACTTTATACGGAATATTTTTTCAAACCCTAAAAATTTTGGTGTAGAAAGATCGTTTCGGTATCTTAAACCTTTTCTGTAGAAAAAAGAATAGAAAAAATTTTAATCTTTCAGAACCCAAGAAGTTTTCAAGGGGAAAAACACTCACTTAATCTGAGAAATTTTCTTTACAAAATTTTTTTCTAAATATAGAAATTTTTGGTGTGAGAATTGCATAAGTATCTGAGAATTTTCTATATGAAGGTGTATCAGAACTTAAAAATTTTTGTATAAATTCAGATTAATTTTTATTCAAAAATAAAAATCGTTACATTCTAACTTTAAAATATTATATTTTTAGTAGGTTTATTCTAGCTCGAGGTCATTATTTTCTTTACTTATTAAGACTTTGATATTCTCATAGAATAATTTTTTGAAAATTATTCTATGAGAATATCATAGCTTTACATTGGCTTAGGAAGCCAACATTTCTGAGGGGGCTAAAGCCCCCCCTAGATTTTTTTTAATTTTTTGGTATTTTTTTTTTAATAGAAAAACCCAGACCTATTCCTGAAGCGTTCCCTTTAACATGGGTCTAGGTCTCCTAGAAACGAATGCCCCCCGAAAGTGGTAAAAAATTCATTTTTTTTTTAATTTTGATTCTGTATAAGAACCTCAGAAGTTTTCTATTAGGATAACGTCTTAGAATCATAAACTTTCTATTAGAAAATTATGTCAGAATCTAGGTCTTTTGCTGTCAGAAAAATGCTTTAGAACCTGAAAATTTCTTGAAGATACATTTTTCAAAATATCAAACGTTAAAGTTTTTTTTATTGTAGAAATAAATTTTTAAAATTTGAAAAGTTTCTTTAGAAAAAATCATGATAAATAAGAGTTGAACAGTAAAAAATCTTAACCAACGATTCAAATTCGACCTGAAAAAAAAAAAATTAAGCAAAAAAAATTCCCCCCCACCCCAAACCCAAGAGCTGAATCCGCGCCTGCTCAAGTGACACAACTTTTTAAACCGATGTCTTCCAATCGGGACGAAATCTACATCAATGTAAGTCCTGTTATATACACTTAAAATATTATGTAAGTAAATTCAACAGAAAATACGTTTGAAACAAATGAAACTTTATTTAAAAAACGGACTACTTACATTTCATTTAAAACCAAAACATTTCTCAGTTATTTTTAAATGTTAATTAATAACTGTTGAAATCCGTAAAATTAACTTAAAAATCCGTAAAAAATGACTGACAAAATTTTACTGTAAAATCGGTTAAAATAACGGAAATTTACATTCATTTTTATTTATTTTTTTAGAAATAATTTTAAAAAACTTCGAACCTGAGGGGAATCGAACTCATAATTTCTGGCTGATAGCCCAGCACGCTACCCTCTGTGCCTCAAGCTACTTATTTTTTCAGCAACTAAATTTAAATTTCAAATTCCAAAAAAAAAAAATCTATTTTTAGAAATTTTCAAATAACTGACAATAACAAACGACAAAACGATAAACGATAAAATAATGTGGTTTGTTTTTTAAATAACTGAAAAAAACAAACGTTACGGAAAATTTTATTTAAAAGACAGTTATGTATTTGAATAAACGTTCAAAAAGTTGTTTAGAATATTTGTATGTGAAACAAACGAATTTTCTTTTAATATCAACTGAAACGAAAACTATTTGTTTGACTGTGAAACAGTAACCGTAAAACTTTTATGAGTGTAGTAGTTTGGACACTTTTTATCAACGAGATCGGTAAAGGAATCTCTGAGTTAGAGGGGGATTTTTTCACCCAAATTTTTTTTACTCCAAACTTTTTTATTTTGCGATCTTCTTTTTATACAACAGGGAACAAAATGAAGTAAAACGAAGAACGAAATCAAATGGAACAGGAAACATTATGAAATTATTTTTTTTTTTAATCGAATGTATTTCACTCAAGGTTTTTCACTTAATATTTTGTTACTCAATTTTTTTTACTCAAAACTTTATTTAATTCTAACTTCTTTTTATAACTGATTTTTTCCAATGTTGGCAATCGATACCTTTTCAATACCGTTATCCGTTTCAAAACCCTTTAAATTGAATACCGGTACCAATACCAATACCGGAACTCAGTTTTGGTATCGGATACCGGTATCCAAAAACCTTTTCCTTCGGTACGTACCGGTATTGAAACGGTTTTTCTTAAAAACCATGTTTTTTTTTTTGTAAAGTTTGTAAATTTTTTGGTTTTTGTAAATAAAAAATCGTACGTCACCGAACCCAGCAGAAATTTTGCTGAACTAGCAGCAGCTTTTGGAAAGGAATCCCGAGTCAAGTAGCGCTTCCAAACGTGCTGAATTCACGCATTATTTTCTAAGGCGATGTCCCACTTTAGAGCACTAGTTGGATACACAGAAAAAGCGCTCTTAAGATGCACTGAAATCACGTGTCTTTAGAGCGCTGATTAAAGCATACTTTTATAGCGCTGATTAAGCGCTATAAAGATGCAGTGAATTCATGTATCTTTTCAGAGCTGATTTAAGCAGAATAAAGATTTCATGATTCATTTTCAAGATTCATGTATCTTTTAAGTGCTGATTTAAATTTCCTAAATACAATTGGACATTTTTGTAACATAAATGGAAATTTCTGAAATATAAGTGGAAGTTTCTGAAATAGAAATTTAGGAAATATAATTGGAAAATTTTTTAAATATAATTGTAAATTTTTGAGTTATAAATGAAAATTTCTGAAAAATAATTGGAAATTTTTGAAATATAATTGGAAATTTTATAAATATAATTTAAGTTTCTAAAATATGATTGTAAGTTTTTTGTGTTTTTTCGTTATCAGATTGTGTTTAATCCAAATCGGTTTATTCTTTGAAATAACAAAAAAGCATTTGCTGTTTTTTGGTCATCATCATTCAAAATGTGTTAAAGATGTTATGATTGAAGCACTCTTTGCAGCGCTGATAAATGCGCAATAATGATGCAGTGAAATCATCTGTCTTCGTCCAAAACTCATACTTTTTCATTCAAAAAGTGTTAAAAATATTAAAAAGAAAAGCAAGTGTTATTTTTTAAAAAAAATAATTTTAAATTGTAAGTTTTATATAAAAAATCTTAACAAAAAATTAAACTTTTTCCCCCTTACTTTTACTGCATCCTTAAGAGCGCTCTTTGGATGCGCTTCGGTATGCTATAAATAGATGCTGTGTCGCCAAAATCTCGATTTATTTCTGCTGGGAAGTCTCATAAAAATCAAAAAAATCTTTTGGCACCCACATTCTGAATTAAATATAAATTTCAAAAAATCCATACTTCATCCGCGATGCGAGAGCAAAAGAAAATTATTGATTTTCACGAAATTTTTATGTATTCATTTTGACTCCCAATAGAAACTTTCTGGACCGCTTTTGTATAGTATAGTTTTTTGGGGATTTTTATTTAATCCGTGATGTGGGTGTCCAAGGATATTCTTTGATATTTACAGGACTTCGGGGAAGGCATTTGGAATACTAGCAGGAGGTTTTCCACCATAGCATAACTTTTTTAAGTGAATTAACTCGTAGAAATCGTCCATAAAGGTCCCATAATTCGCGAGAAAAATTCTTTGCAATATTTTTGAATGTGATCTTGTCTAGACAGGGAATACCTATTTTTTCCAAATAGATAACACCAACAAAAAAAATTGGTTGCCTAGAAATAAGATGAAATATGTAATTTGTTGGGGTTCTTAATTTAACCGCGATGCGGGGGAAATATATTTTATGGAGTCATTTTGACACCCAATAGAAACTTAATGGACCCTTTTCAGCTCAAAGGGTAAAAATCTATACGCCTTATATTTATGTACTAAAGACAAAGGAAAATGTCCAGCAAAAGCGGTCCAGTGCTTCAAAAATTATGAACAAAAGACTGAATTTCGGCAACGGTTTTTCGTGAATTTTCGAGATAAAAAACACGCTAACTTTCGAAATGCATTCCTGAGGATGCTAAGGCTTCGCTGAACCCTGGCCTGGTTCGTATTGAATTTCAGCCAAATCGGTCCAGTGGTTCAAAAGTTATTAAGAAAACGGTGAATTTCAGATTGGTTTCACCTCAAATTCACTTGTTGAAAAAAAAAAACGTTAAACCAGCTTTAAAAAAATTTATCAGTCAGAAAAATATTTTACAAAGTATTCTTGTCACTAACAAAAATTTTTATACTAAAACAAAAAAACTTACACTCGAAAAAAATTTACACTCAAAAAAAATGTTGCCTTTTTTTTCAAAAATGACTAAAAAAAGTTTTTTACTCAAAATAAAATATTTTTAATCAAAATTGTTAATTTGATTCACGTTAGAAAATTAACTATCCATTTAGAAGGGCATTTTGGAGGGTATTGATGGATTCGTCCAAGTCGAATTTAACTTTACTACATGTTGTTACAAATTTTTTTAAAGTTTTTATACGTTTTTTTATTTTTTAGCATTATTTCGATAATACCGGTACGTACCGGTATTGACGTTTCGGTATCGGTAATACCGTAACCGATTCAACTCAAATACCGTAACCGATACCGATACCGAAATAAATAAAAAAACGATACCAATACCGATATCGATAACGTTATTCGTTTCGATTGCCAACCTTGATTTTTTCACACCAAATTTTTTCCACTCGAAATTTTTAAAAGTTTTTTAAAAAAACTTTTTTTTAATTCAAATTTTATTTTTCACTCAATATATATAACAACGAACCTTGCAAAATACGTAATTTTAGGGTATAAAATGGGATGAAAGACTAAAAATTTATAATTTTGTGATTCTCCTAGAATCGAAATATAATATCACCAAATTTGCCAAATATATTAACGAGGCACAATTAATGCCTGTTGTCTTAGAAGGTGTTTTGGAAAAATTAAGTAAACTTTGAGGGTGCGATTGTGCACTTCTGTGTCGTTTCACGGTTAATTTATTTTAAAAACAAACGGCTCTTTAAATTTTTTATTAATTAAATTAAAGAAAGTATTCTGTTTGTTAACATGGTATTTACCTAAAAAGATATTTACAAAATTTTTCTTAAGAAAATGATCATTTAATATTAATTAGGTTTAGGAGTTTATTTCTTTGTTTAAGCGATAGCGTTAGACTATTAAAAATAACATTTTCCACAGGTTATTTCTAAATAAAACAATTCCAGGCAATCTTCTTGTAGCATACATTTTAATTATATTTATGTGTTTCAATGACTGATTTTTATTATATGTGGCACATAGAAGGTATTCCGCGGTAGTTATGGCTTTAGAAATATAAATACACATATCGCTCCTTTACTTGTATAGTGTCACAACTCAAAATATTTGATTTTGCAAAAAACACGTTTAAAGTTTACTATTGAAACTGGTTTTTAATTGAAAAAGGCCGGTACATAGAAAATGTAATAATGGCGTGTACTCTTCTCAAACGGTGAGTTTAAAAGATATTAATACGAATTTTTGACACAATATAAAGCACGATATATCGAATAATTCTGCATCATTAACTCAAAAAACACATTTTTTGAGTTATGACACTATACAAGTAAAGGAGCGATATGTTGGAAAAATTTTAAACTTTCAGAAAATTTTGTTTATCTGTCATTTAAACTGAGCTTATGAATTTCTCACTACATACAAAAAAAAAATTCCAATGAACGAGTTTCATTGTATTTATGAACAAATTCATACAATTTATTTACTTTTTCATAGTATTTATAAATAAATCAAAATATGTGAAATTTAAGAACTATTTAACATTTTTCATAAATACTATGAACAAGTTTACAAGTATTATGAAAAAGTTAATAAATTTTATGAATTTGTTCATAAATACTATGAAAATCGTTCATTGGAATTTTTTTCATAAAGTTGACGTAATTTTTTTAAAAACTTTTAATGCAATACGGATTTTATTAAGGATTGTTGTCTGACAATCGTGATCAAATTAAGTTAAAAAGATATTAATACTTTTATTTCGACATCAACGATTGTCATTTAAGTTTACTATGCTACTTGTAGTAAATGATTTTTATTTAGCTAAAGAGTCTTGACAATGATTTCTTGAAACAGATCAAAACACGTCTTCAATAGTGACCATCAAACACATTTAAGACAGTTGATACATTTTTTTGTAATATGAGAGCTTCATGATTTTAATTAGTAAAATGTCACATATTCTAGTTATGAAAATTTTTCATCAAATATATGCAGGCGCGGATCCACGGGGGGGAAAAAAGGAAATTTCCCCCCCCAAACCGAATTCAAAAGAAAAAAAAACGAAAAAGGAAAAAAGAAAGAAAAAGAAAGGAAAGGAAAGAAAAGAAAGAAAAGAAAAGAAGAGAAGAGAGAAAAAGGAAGTGAAAAGGAAATAATCTGAAAAAAAAAATTTTCTATGAAAAATGTCCAACGATCTGAAAAAATCCCTAAATGTTTTCTATTGGAAAAATCTAGAAATTTTTCTATAGGACAATATTTTTCTATGGAAATTCTTCTATGGAAAATGTCTAAGAATCCTAAAATGTTTCTGACTGTTAAACTTTGTCTACGTGATTAAACTTTTCTTTATAAAAAATACAAAAAATTTTAAAGACGAAATATTTCGGAATTTTTCTAGACGAAATTTTTTTTAATTTTTCTAAATAAAAAATTGGGGAATTTTTCTATAGAAAAAAATTGATAATTTTTCTTAGAATTTTTTTTATAGTAAAAATCTTAAAACTTTGACAATTTTTATATAAAAAATTTAACAGTTTTCTATAGGAAAAATCTGATAGTTTTTTATAGGAAAAATCTGAGAATTTTCTATATGGAAAATTTGACAATTCTTCTGGGTAAAAAGAATAGAGGAAATGCAATGAGTGAGAATTTTTTCTAGAATTTTCAAGAATCATAAGTTTTCTTTAGAAAAATGTTTTTATATCTTAAATTTATTTACAGAAAAAAAAAAATAAAATTTTTCTGTAGGAAAAATAAGAATTTTATTCAGGGAAAATTTGAGAATTTTTTATACAAAAAATGCAATAGAACTTTGACTTTTTCTAAAGGAAAAATTATACAGCATCTGGGAGTTTTATAGGAAAAATTTCTCGGAATCTAAGTATTTTCCTTTCGAAAAATGTATCAGAATCTGAGATTATTTTTATTAGAAAGATGTCTCAGAATCTAAGACTTTTTAGTTAGGAAAAGCTGAGACCTTTTCTATAGAAAAAAGTCCTAGAATACAAGAATAAAAATTTCAGATTTTTTCTAAAGAAGAAATATCTCTGAATTTTTGAGTTTTAATATTAAAAAATATTCTAAAATCTATGACTTTTTCGATAGAAAAAATAACTCAGAATCTAAGCATTTTTCTCTAAAATATGCCTTAGATTCTGAGAATTTTAGAGAAAATATCACAGAATATAAAAAAGATATTAGATTCCAAATTTGTTTTTAATTTGAAAAATGTCTGAGAATCCAAGATTTTTTTTGTAGAAAAAATTTCGGAGACTCAGACTCTGAGACTTTTTATCTTAAACCTTTTTTGTAGAAAAATAGAATAAAAAAAAAATATTAAGGACGTTTTAAGTTTTCAATGTGAAAATCACTTAATCTGAGAATTTTTCTTTACGAAAATTGTATCTTAATACAGAAATTTTTTGGTGTGAGAATTCCATAAGTATCTGAGAATTTTCTATATAAAGGTATATCAGAATTTAAAATTTTTTGTATTAATTCTTATTAATTTTATTTAAAAATTTGACCTTTGACGTTACATTTGACCTTTAAAATATTATATTTTTAGTAGGTTTATTCAAGCTCGAGGTCATAATTTCCTTTACTTCTTTAGACTATGATATTCCCATAGAATAATTTTTTAAAAATTATTCTGTGAGAATATCACAGTTTTAAAAAGTAATGAAAATAATGACCTCGAGCTGGAATAAACCTGCTCCAAATATTTTTGTATAAATTTTAAAGCCTTTTCTGTATCAAAATGCCTCAGAGCCTCAAAATTTTCCTATTTGGATACCGTCTCAAAATTATAAACTTTCTCTTTAAGAAAATGACTCTGAAAAATTTCCAAATCAGAAAAATTTTTGTGAATAAACATATCTCAAACCTGACTTATTTTCTATTAAAAATAATGTCAGAATCTGGGTCTTTTGCTATCAGAAAAATGCTTTAGATTTCTTGAAGAGACATTTTTCAAAATATCAAACATTTAAGTTTTTTTATTATAGGAATAAATTTTTAAAATTTGAAAATGTTTCTATAGAAAAAACATAATAAAAAAGAGTTGAACACTAAAAAAACCTTAACCAATGATTCAAATTCGACCTGCAATTCCCTGAAAAAAAAAAAATTTGCAAAAAAAAAATTTTTCCCCCCCCCAAATCCAAGAGCTGGATCCGCGCCTGAATATATGAAACTGTAAAAATTTTTTCATAATTTTATCATAATTTTTTTTTTTTTTTTTTTTGTTAATTAAACCAATAAGAGAATACTTTAAATTACATCATTAAATATAAACATTTTTTATGAAACACCTCATAGGTGTAATCTTACAGTAGTAGGTAGGTTGGTACTACACTTAAGGCAATTAATTGAGTTTAATCTTGGATTTTTTTTTTTATTCAAAGTTAAACATTTGCTCTGAACCCATAGACTGCTGAATAATGTTTAGAAATAATTTACATACTTCATATGCTTTTGCGCTAACATACTTACAAAACTGCTGATTATAAAGAAATAACTGTAAATTTTTTTTTTTTTTAATTTTTCTTTGTAATTTTATAAATAAAAAAGAATATTTTTTATTCGTTCATTAAATACCAAACAAAATATTGATGGTTATTGAAATAATGAAAAGTTAAGCTGACAAGCTGAATCGAAAAAATTATTAGCGCACTCAAAAAAAGTTAGCGAAAACAAAAATTATTTATTTAACAGTGTGGAATCGAAAATTCCCTACACAACTTTTCTAATATTTGGGTAGTTTTTAAAATTTTTTCTGAATGGTTCAGAACTTTCCTGAATTTTTTTTTTGATGTTTCCTAAACAATTGTGTTTGTCTAAGTTTTCCTAATTTTCTTAAAAAATATTACAGGTTTTTCTGATTTTTTCTAAATGTTTGCATTTTATCTGATTTTTCAGAATTTTTCTAAAATTTTATTAAACCGTTTCTGATTTTTTCTTCCATACTTATTTCAAATTATCTTCTTATTTCTTACAGTTTTGTTGAAATTTTGAAACCGCTTTGGACATAATACAACCACAATTATTTTAAATCCCCTAAAATGGCGTTACGTTTAAGACGTGATGTCCAAAAGGCTTCCTATTATGTTTGGTTTTTGGGAGCCGAAGAAGCCAAAGGTTTACGCGGACAACGAGTCATTAATTCTGTGTTACCCTATCTCATAGATAGATCACGTACACAGGAACCCATTAAAGTAACATTACAAGTTTCACACAAAGGAATCAAAATAATACAGGTAAGTTGGTGGAAATCTGAAACGCATCAAGTAAATAAATTCATTTGCCAAACATTTTTTTCTAGGGTTCTTCGAAACATTTTATACCACACAGTGCCATAACTAGTTCCGTACAAACGGATGATATAGTAGCTTGCGTTTTACTTCTGTACAATCCGGTCACAAAATGTCCACTGCATGTTCATGCCTATCGCTGCGATTCGGAGACTACAGCCGAAGCTTTAAATCAACAGTTGCAGATATTAATCAATCGTCCAGAAAATCAAAAACGTTTTGAAGATTTGGAATCAAGGTAGGTATTTTTTTAGTAGATTTTGCTCCTCCTCTAGCAGTTTTCTAAATCCTATGACCGCACCTTTATGATACGATTTCTCATATATTCACAGATTGGGAATTATACCAGGAATGCCATCGTTACCTGTTAATAAAGCGTCATTACACAACGAAGATATTAATCATAAGAAAGAGTCACAACATTATGATGACCATCATCAAAAACATTCAAGCTCTAGACAACGGACAATTGAATCGTCCTCTAAACGATTTGTATCATCATTGGGAAGTGACACCGGAAACAGTACTAGAGAATCGGAAGGTAGTGAAGAAATTAGTGGTAATTCACCCATCTCACGTTCACCAGCAGCTCTTAAACCGTTACCGTTACTACAACAACCTTTGCCAAACAATGAACTTTTTGATTCACTTGCAGCCGAATTGAGAGCTAAGCTAAATGGCAATGGTCCACCGTTGTTATTACCGCCACGGGATTATGATACGGTGCATAGATCTAAAGGAAATTTAACAGCAATTGAGCTGAGACGTTGTCGCAATCAATTGATTGTGGGTAGTAATAGACCGGGCTCAAAAACTGAAGTAGCACAAAATTTAGCCAACAACAGTGGCAAGCAGGTTTCATCTAGAGGATCCTCGGGCATAGGTTCAGATTTGGCTCCTAGTCCCGAAAGACAGGACTTAAATACTTCAAGTGGTGAGTTTAGTAAAGAATTTTTAAACGAAAAATACAAATTTAATTGTTTTTTTTTATTAACAGATGATGAACATTGGAGCAATGAGGCTGATAATTCTGTTATAGCTTTGAAACCTTCACAAATATCTTTGGAGCGTCCAGCCCCGGTTAATCAACATCACATGAATTTGTCACGCAAGAATGCGGTACATCCACGGGATGATAGTTATTTGCGGGACTTGCCTGCCAAGCCATATACACCACGTGACAAATTACCATCTTCAGAACGCGATACCAGATCCAAGACACCCTCTTCAACATCCTGGACTAGGGAAGATGAAATCAAACCAATTATTGTACGACCTTCTAATTATGATTCTAAAATAAATCGTGTCTTACAAAGTGAGCAATATGCCTACAATCATCACAAATTAGAAGAAAAGGGTAGAGACAGATCAAAAATAAAAGAAGTAGAGAAACCGAATGATTTAGCTGTTATGATGAAAAAGAATATGTCCTTGAACCATGATGGATCTACGGATCAACGTTATAAGTACAAATCAAATAACAGTTTAGATGAATTCGATGACCATCACCATACAAGCCATGCACCCGTTCACGGTTCTTCACATTCTAGTTATCGCAAGGAGAATTTAACAGATAAACAGAAGTTTATGGAATATTCCACATCCAAATCGAAGCCACCACATCCAAAAAGTTATGCTGCTGATGAGGTTCAAAGATATGGTGGTAAACATCGTTATGTAGATCCAGCTGATTTACCATTTGAACAAAATGTAGGTCCTAATAAATATGCGGGCTATCATCGGGAATCCCATTCGCCCGATCAATCTGAATTGAGTCATCGTACTGCCGAACGTTCAGGTGCCAGATCTAGAGATGTTCGAGATGTACGTCCAGTTGAAGTCAACAGACATCATTCTAGGGAACGTGAACATGAACATCGAGATAGAGAACAACATTCACGCAGCAAAGATCGTAATCCCTATCGTGAACCTGAAAGTATTCCCTATATTGAAAGTATGGAAAAAATGATGAAATCCACTGCCATGCGTTATAAATCTTATGATAATAATGCCGATCTAAATAAACCAAGATCTAAAGAACCTTTACAAGCAAAACTAAGCCAACGTAGTAAAACTCATTCACAACATGACGAAGAACGTGACTTTAGTTATAACAATTATCCCAGTCAGCAGGGAAGATCAGATTATAAAAACTCTTCTTCAAATAAAGAACGTTTTAATGAAACAAAAGAGAAATTTCGGGCTATGGAACGTTCGGGAAGTCGTTATGATATAACTGATGAAAAAGATGGTGTAGAATACAAGTCACGTCAACGATCAACAATGCAAACACCAGAACCCAAACAACGAGGGGCCTACAATGATTGGAGTGACGAAGAACATTTATATGATGATCCACCACCAGAATTTAGATCACGTTCTAGATCTCGTGATCAATGGATAGAACAGGGTGTCAGATCCAGCCAGATAATGCCATCCTCGAAAATTGAACTACAAGCACGCTCTAATCGTTCACGTGAAGCTTCCGGTAAACGTACCGAATCTAGAAATAGAATTGATAATAATGATTATAGAGATCAACCAAGATATCGTGAACAGCCACCAGTGGAACACCATCGTGTCGAGGAACAACGTATACGAGATCATTCTCGTGAATATACTAGGCGAGATTATTCACCCGAAATGCGTTCAGGATCAGAAAGAACTCATCATCGATCAGAACGTTCTATGGATCATCATAGGACTGCAGAAGAACCACAATATCCACCAGCTGCAATTTCTAAAGGATCCCCGCCTAGCAGCGGTAGTGGTATCGGTGCTCCCACTGGTCATGGAAAAGGAATTTCAAATATGTCTAAGGGTTATCGTCACAGTTATGCTGAACCGGTATTTTCTCGATCAGCTGGTAGAGTGGGTTTAGCAGCTGTTAATCCTTATTAGGATTTCTGGAAAGATATATAAAATGTATGAATTTAGTTATTTTTCTCTTCTTTGCTTCATTCTTCTGCAACTGCAAAGAACTCAATCACACCAAAAGTGTTGTAAATGTTTTTTTTTTTTAATATAATAATCAAATTGTTTTTTATTTAACTTGTTATAAAAAAAAAGTTATTTTCTAAAAATTAACTTCACATTAAATTTTAATTTCTTTTTTTAACTACTCATCTATGAAGGCACAGGCAATGAAAATAAATGGTAAAAAGTTGGATTAAATTTAAAAAGAATAATCTTTTAAAATATAAATTAAAGAAAAATATTATAAAATTTTTTAGAGGTTATGAAATTTTTTTGAATTTATTTAAAATATACAAAATCCAAAAAAAGTATTCCATTTCGGAAATTTTTCCATTACAATAATAATGGTATTTGAACTTCTTCATTTCATTTGAATAAATTCTGTATAACGGATAGAAAATAAAGTTTATAGCATATAAAAAATCGCTAGACTTCTCGCTACACACAAAAAAAATAAATTTTAAAAAGTTAAATTTTGTTTTTAATAATTTTTTTAATTGATATAATTAAATTTTTTAATCATTTTCGTGAATTGGAAATCAATGCATAAACTTTTACGAATTTTAGTAATTACTGCTAAAGTTATCGTGATAAGTGCAAAATCAATTAAAATAGTAATTGATATAAACATTTAAGTGATTGAAACCTATTTTCCGCTAACGGCTAAAAAACTTTTTTGCTCAAGTGGCAAGTATTGCAACGGTTTAAAAGTCAAATACCATTATAAATGTATTTTTTTTTAATCCAACGTCATATAACTATTTATTTGATTTGTTTAATTGTGTTTAACAAAAATATATTGTAAAATAATAATTTTATAAACATTTATTTGTGGTTGGTTATTAATTCGAATGTACGCATATAAATATAATCGTATGTATTTAGTATTAAATTTCTTTTTTTTTTTATTTGAAATAAAAAGATTTTGTATTCTAGAAAATGTTTTTTTTTTTATTCAAATACTAGCATGCCCGCCGGGCACATCCCCTTGGGCACACACAAATTTGGACCCCGCTTGAAAGTAAAAAGTCGCATGACAAGAAAAAAAAAAAATTTCTATTATGATTTTATATTTTTTACTTAGAAAGGATGGAAAACGAATCACGAAAAACGCAGTTTCGATAAATTTTTTATTGAAACTCTTCCAATGAACAAAATTGTTATAGCAATCACCAAATTAATAGATGATTAATTGGATATTTTATCAATCAAACACATTTTTCGATTTTGATCACAAATTTGATCAATATTTTATTTAAAGTCAATTAAAATAGTGATTGAGTTAACTAATAAATTAAATAAATATAACCTACAAAAATAAAAATAAATATTTTGAGTAGGGCCTCAGGTCTACACTCAAAAAATTATGTTAGTAAAATCAACTGCAAATATCAGTTAAAATAACTACTTTGTAAGTTGTTTTGGGGTCAACTACTTTTTCAGTTAAATCAACTAACAAAGTTAGTTATTTTAACAGACAAAAAAACAACTGACTTATATAGTAAAAACTACTTACATTTGTAGTCAAAACAACTAACATGTAGTAAAAATAAAATAATCAATTTTTTTTTAAAAATTTTTTCAGAAAAAAATTGAAGACCAAATTTTTTGGAAGACCAAATTTTTTCCAAGTTTTTTTTTTTAAAAGATGTGAAAAATAAAAAAAAAAATTATTTTTATGTTTTGGAAAAAAACTTCGAAATTTTTTCAGAGATAAAAAAAAATAAAATTAACTACTTTAAATAACTGTTACTACATTACAGTACTTTTTTGTTAGTTATTCAAAAAAACGACTTAAAATAACTAGCAGAAATAGTTGTTTGATATTTTTCATACAAAACCAACTGACTTTGTAGTTGAAAACAATTAACTACTGTAAAATATATAAACAACTAACATGTAGTAACTTACATAATTTTCTGAGTGTATGTATAAGAATCTGATACACTCAAAAAATTATGACGGTAGATTCCACTACAAAAGACAGTTAAAACTACTACATTTGTTGTTGTTTAGGCGTCCACTACATTTAACGGTAAAATCAACTAAAAATTGTTGTTGATTTTAACTATCGATTAACAACTACAAAAAACTGTATAAACTACTTCAAATTACAGCTGTTTTTACTGTAACTCAAATTGCCTGATTTTTTCTTTTTACTAACAAAAAAAAATCTAAATGTCAAAAACGGTTAAAATTATTTAAAAATAATTCCTGCACATCCGTTTTTCTAAAAAATTTTAAAAAATTATAAGTTTTTTATAGACTAAAAACAACTACATTAAACAACTGAATAGTTCATGCGAATAAAGACGAATAGACCATTTGTAGAATTTTACAGGGGACAATAAAAACGCAGGAAACGATTAAAAAATAATATTTTTGTCAACTTTTTGGTTTTAGCTTAAAGATTTAGGTCACATCTACCTATATACAAAATTTTAGTAAGGTATTCGAAAGAGAATTTGCCAAAAAATGGACTTCAATTTTTTGCTTAAATGGAAAAAGGGCGAATATCCAAAAAAATGTATTGAAATTTCAATAAAAATGTGTTACTTTGTAGCAGATTTTGACTACATTTTCATGAGACTTGCAATACTTCACGAACTATGGTTGGTATTTGTTTGTAACACTTTAAGGACTTCAAGGATACACTTTTTAAGGATTGCCAGGACATGCAAAAAAAATTTTTTTTTTGTTAATTTTTTTTTAATATTCCTGCCATTTGATGCAGTAGTAATTCTTTATGACACTAAATACATTTTTAGGAATTATAATATTAACCCTTGACTGCATATTACGACGTAACATAAAAGGACATGAAAAAAATTTTGTTTTTTATTCCTGACATTGGATGCAGTATTAACACTAAAAGTTTGTATGTGCTAAGATCGTTTTTTTTTGGGTACAATTTCAAATTTTAGCTAATATCAATTTTAAACTCGCAGCTAAATAATTTTTATATAATATTTTGTTAAGGATGGATATTCGCCCTTTTTGCTTTCCACACTTTAAAGTCTTATAACTCAAGAACGGTAAAATTTTTTGCCAATATAATAAGTGTGGTTTATTCCTCGCAATGTTCTTTTAACACATTGTTACCGAAAGTAAAATTTTTGTATGTTTTTGTGTTGTATTTAATCAAAATTGTGCGTTAGTTCACTCCCAATTTAAACAAAAATATAAAAATATACGAATTATTGCACTTTCAAAGTAATTTTTTTAGTCTTAAAAGTCAAAATTTCCCCAAAATTTCTGCATAGGATTGTAGGGCTCTGCTAATAAAATGCATTTATGCAAAAAAACGTGTTTGCGAAAAAGTGGTATATTCGTCCTTATTCGCATGAACTATTCAACTGTTACTATAATGTAGTAATTTTTTGTATTTGTTTTTTAAAACGACTACAAAATACAGTTGTTTGAGATTTTTCATACAAAAACAACTGAAATTGCAGTTGAAAACAACAACTACTACTTACTACACAAATGACCGTCATGTAGTAACTGCAATAATTTTCTAAGTGTACATTTTTTATAGGAAAAAGGTTTCGGAATCTCAGATTTATGTCTCAGTATCTGATATTTTTCATTTTGGGATTCCCGGTTTTATTTTTATAAATATATTTCAATGAGCAAAAACTAAAAAACCTAAGCTTGGTCCGTATAATAAAAAAACAAACTTTTTAAAATTAGAACAGGCACTAATTTTACACCGTTTAATTTGTATAATTCGCAGGTAAAGAATTATACAGATGTGCTACCGGCATATGGCACATCTTAAATGTACAATGTGCCCTAGGATGACACATGTCACATCTTAAATGCGCCATACAAGGGCAAATGGCAGATGTGCCGTGTGCCAGTTATGGGATCGTGGCATTTCAATAATTGTTTTAAGAAATAAAATACTTTTTTTAAGAGAAAATAGTACTTTTTTTAAAAGGAGAGTACTTTCTCAGAAGAAATACTACTTTCTCAGAAAAAATAGTACTTTGTTAGAAAAAATAGTACTTTTCAGTGGGTATCAGGTTGGTTGGCTCCCATTTAATTTCCTCTCTCAAAAAGTTGGTTCTCTTAGTGTTGCCTATGCTATTGCATGTAAAAACTCTCTTAAACATTAAGAGAACCAATTTATATAAAGTGACATATTGTTTTGGGGCCTATCAAAATCTCTGATATATTCTTTACTCTATGGTACTTTTTTAGGAAAAATACAAAAAAGTACTTTAAAAAAAAAAAATACTATTTTACCAAAAAAAGTGGTACTTTTAATAAAAAAAGTACTTTTATTCTAAAAAAGTAAATTTTTTTTAAAGTACATTTTTATATTCTGATTAATTTTTATTAAACAATATAAATAGTTTTATTCGACCTTTAAAATATTATATTTTGAGGATGTTTATTCTGGCTCGAGGTCATTATTTTCTTTATAAATCAAGAAAATTATTTTTTGTTTTAAATTTATTTATGTTGGTCATTTTTGCAAGACTTAATCGACACGTGTTTCGGAATTTGTCAGATTCCATTGTCAAGATTATTTAGCAAAAATAGAAACGATTTACTACAAAGTAGCAAACGAGTCTAATGACAAATCGTTTGTGCACAAACTAAAGTATTAATACAGAAAAAAAAGAAAATAATAACCTAGAGTCAGAATAAACATCCTCAAAATATAGTACATTTTTATTTTTTATTTTTTTTTTAAATACTATTTTTTTTTTTAAATAAGTACTATTTTTTCTAAAAAAGTACTATTTTTTCTAAATAAGTACTATTTTTCTTAAAAAAGTATTTTATTTCGTAAAACTGTTATAAAAAAAAATATCTGAAATGTCCCATGAGTCCATAACTTGCACAAGGCACATTTAAGATGTGAAATGTGTCACACAGGTTCTAATTTTAGAGCGTCAAAATCATTAATATGGCAGGTTTTAATTTCTGGATGGTTCTATTTTTTGACATTCTACGAATAATTGTGTATCATTAAAGGGCTCGTTAGTCAACTGGTAAAGTAATCCAATACTGGGAAATAGTAGCTTTAAGCTTGATTCACACGTTAACTACCCTTGACCACCCTTATCTGTATCTGCTATTTCCCAGTATTGGGGGATAACAATTGTCAAATTCAAATAATTTTTCATACAAAATTATTTAAACCCGGCAAATAATATTACTAATACTGGGAAATAGGAGATAAGGGTGGTCAAGGGTAGTTAACGTGTAAACTGCCCTTTACATGTTAACTACCCTTGACTACCCTTATCTACTATTTCCCAGTATTGGAGGATAACAATTGTCAAATTCAAATAATTTTTCATACAAAATTATTTAAACCCGGCAAATCGTACCACCAATACTGGGAAATAGTAGATAAGGGTGGTCTAGGGTAGTTAACATGTAAAGCTTGATTTACACGTTAACTACCCTTGACCACCCTTATCTACTATTTCCCAGTATTGGGGGATAACAATTTTCTAATTCAAATAATTTTTCATACATAATTATTTAAACTCGGCAAATCGTATCACAAATACTGGGAAATAGGAGATAAGGGTGGTCAAGGGTAGTTAACGTATAAACTGCCCTTTAGAGTGGTTAAAAAAATGTTTGTGTTTGAAACTGTTACGAGTCTCATTTTGTATCCAAATTGCATATGAGGGAAAAAATATTTTTTTGCTTTCTCACCCTCCACCCCCCCTCCCCACCCCTATTTTATGTTATTTTCTGCAAAAAGCTTTGCCTGGTTTTTTCCAGATTTTTAATTTTGAACTGTTATGGGGGAAAGAAAAAATATTTTTTTGCGGTCTCACCGCACCGGAGTTTACATGTTATGTAAACTCCACATAACATTTAAAAAACCTAAAAAAAAATTATCAGGGGCTTTTGAGATTGAATAGGTGTTTATACAAAAAAAATCTGAGCCTAAAACCCCAAAAAATTAAGTTTGTGCCCTATTTAAAAATACAAAAAATGTAATATTTATTACACTACTCTACAAAAATCAAATTTCTTCACTGACTTCTAAAGTACATTTTCTAAAATATTTTGGCCTCATAAACACGAATCTATCATCAGAAAAGTTGTATAAAATATTCTTCTCGAGATATAGGCATTTTTATTTTTTGCGGACCAAACCCTCAAAACGGACAATTTTTTTAATATTGGCAGAATCAATTCCGTTCGGATGTGGAAAAAGTGGCTTACTTGTAAAACGCAAAGCAAATATTTTTTTCGGAATGAAACCACTTATGCAATTCAATTCCACTTTGATTTTTGAAAATGATTTCATTCCGAAAAAATAATACTCGTTTTGCGTTTTACGAGCAAACCACTTTTTTCAAATCCGAACGGAATTGGGTCCGTGACATGCCCCTATATCTCGAGAAGGCGATTTGATACAACTTTTTTTAATAACAGATTCAAATTTAGGACGACAAAATACTTTAGAAAATGTTTTCAAAATGTCTTTGCAAAAACCATGTTGAGTAGTGTTATTTTTGCTGACGGCTGCTTGCTGCTGCATTGTAAATAAACCCAATTGTACCGTTACTTTTATTTCAGCGATACCAATTTAGCGCGTTTCGCCCAAAAGCGCATTTTTTTAATCAAGCGCGTTTTTACAAAATGCGCTGAACTGTCGCGTTTTTACTTTTTCATTAAGCTCCTTTCGCGTTTTCTTTGTACAACTAATCACTTTGAGAAAATATTTACATTTTACAGCAGAAAGGAAAAACAGAAAAAAAAAAAATATATTAAAAACGTTAAATCAAAAATACAGTTTAGCGCTTTTTACAATATTAAAATTTAGCGCTTTGCGAGTTTCGCCTGTGCAAAGTTGGCATCACTGCTTTTTTTTTGCATTATATTTTGTTTAAACCCCGTTAATCGATAAATAACAATGCCGGCACTATTGCTATCGTTAGTTTAACATCTCTAAAATAAACACGGGTCTGTGTTGTAAACAATTTTATTAATCATTTACGAAAAATGCAAATTTTGTATTAAAAAATTAATAAATATGCCCTCACAAGGTACTTTTTTAATTCATACACCTTCTCTAAACACTAATCACAAAAAATATTCCATTTACAGGAGAACCAAAGGAAAAAAAATCCAAAATAGATTTGACCACTACCAACGAAGACGGTAAGCAAACTTGAAAACATGTAAAAAAATTTGCAAATATGAAAAAATTTAAAAATTTTTACAAATAATTTTAGAATTAGAAACACCCTCAGCCTTCAATCCAAAATATCGAGTATGTCCTTATTTGGATACCATCAATCGTCCATTATTGGATTTTGATTTTGAAAAATTATGTTCTATATCACTGACACGTATAAACGTTTATGCCTGCTTGGTATGTGGTAAGTACTTCCAGGGAAGGGGAACCAATACCCATGCCTATACGCATTCTGTGGCCGAGGCACATCATGTTTTCTTAAATTTGCAAACGTTACGATTCTATTGTCTTCCGGATAATTATGAAATTATTGATTCTTCGCTGGACGATATAAAATATGTTCTTAATCCTACATTTTCCCAGCACGATATACATAATTTAGATAAGTCGGATCCAAAATATTCACGTACCGTAGACGGTACTTTATATTTGCCGGGTGTCGTTGGTTTAAATAACATTAAAAATAATGATTATTGTAATGTGGTCTTACATGCTCTATCACATGTAAGTCCATTGAGAGACTATTATTTGCGTGAACAGCATTATGCTAAAATTAAACGTCCGCCGGGAGATTCAATATTTAATTTAGTACAACGTTTTGGAGAACTAATGCGTAAAATATGGAATCCTCGAAATTTCAAGTCACATGTTTCGCCACATGAAATGTTACAATCTGTGGTTTTATGGTCGAATAAAAGATTTCAAATCACTGAGCAAGGAGATCCTATAGAATTTTTATCCTGGTTTTTACATACTTTACATCGTGCCTTAAAAGGCAATAAAAGAGCTGATTCGTCTATAATCAATAAAATATTTTTGGGAGAAATGAAAATATTTACAAGAAAAATACCTCCTGTAGAGTTGGATGATACTCAAAAAACTCTACTGTTGGCTACTGAAGAATATCAGGAGAAATGTGAGGACTCAAATTTTTTGTACCTTACTTGTGACTTACCACCACCACCTTTGTTTACCGATGAATTCCGTGAAAATATTATACCACAAGTTAATCTGTATCAGTTATTAGCCAAATTTAATGGTACCACCGAAAAGGAATATAAAACATACAAAGATAATTTTCTTAAAAGGTTTGAAATTACCCGTTTGCCACAATTTATAATATTGTACATAAAAAGATTTACCAAAAATACATTTTTCTTGGAGAAAAATCCTACTATTGTCAACTTTCCCATAAAGTAAGTTAGAATTATTTTAAAATCATTTTTAAACAATGTTGAGATAAAATTATTATATTTTTTACAGAAACGTGGATTTTGGTGATATATTATTACTACCAAATCGCGAAAAGTTACCAGATAGTAAATACAATTTAGTGGCTAATATTGTTCATGATGGTGAACCCAACAAAGGGACTTATCGGGTCCATATTTTACACAAGGCCAATGGTCAGTGGTATGAAATGCAAGATTTACATGTTACAGAAATATTGCCACAGATGATAACTTTAACAGAATCCTACATACAGATTTATGAAAGAAGTAATGATTGACATAAAAGAACAAGAATACATATAGAAATGATAATAAAAGGTATGACTTTAGATCCATAATGATTTTCTTTTAATTTTATAAATATTTATAATAAAAATAAAATTCTTAACAAGACAAAATTGAAATATTTCGAAATTGTTAAATAGATACTTATCGTGAAAAAATATACTTCATTATATACTCTAAAAAGTGATTCCAATAACTAAAACAAATCGAAAAATATGAATGTGAAAAGTGTAAAAGAATATTCGTTATAATTAGGGTTAAGGATTAATTTAAAGATCGCGTTCCAAGAAGATTCAGGGTACAAAAAGCATATGTGTTTAAAGCATAAAAAGTTTCAATTAACTTAAATTTACTGCTAAAGTTGCAATATTCATTAAACAGCAATATATTTTTGTTCTCAATAAAAAAATCGGACACAATTTATTACAATGCAATTTTGTTCTCAATTAAAACAAATTTTACAAAAAGCTTTTTGGAAACTTTTTACAAAAAGATTGTAAACTCATAAGCAATTTTAAATAATTCCTGATTACTACGAGATTAAGGAAATGGTGTAATATATTGTTTACTATAACCAAATAAAACACTTCATTATTACGCATGCGTTAGATTTAAACTACAGTAACCATTGTCGAATAGCCATTATACTAATTACCACCGGATTTATTTGTCCTATTTAAATTTCTAATCTGTGAAAGTGAAAAAATCGATTTAATATTTGTTAAAATAAATATTTTAATAAAAGAAAAAAAAATATGGCTGAAGGTACTTATGAATATGCATGTATGAGGGCTGAATTGTTGGGTATTGAAAAACCTAATCAAGAAGAATTTGAAAAGGCCAGAGCTGAAAGGTTAAAGCAAGAACAAGATGAACTGGATGCGGCAGAAGCCCAGGTAATACAATAATGCTTGATTTGGAAATTTCAATATAACAATACACATTTTTAAAGATTTTAGAAGAACAGGATGAGGCTTTAAAGAATGCGGGTGGTAAGTTTGATGAACTTACTGGTATTTTATCATCGACACAACAGAAACTTAATCGTTTTAAACAGACTGCTAGTGGTAGTCTTACAAATATATTCAGTAGAATTGGCTCGGTTGATGCTGGTTCAACACAAGCAAATGATGGCACGCCCAATACGTCATCGAGACGTAATACCACAGCTCATACATCGAGCGAGATTAATGAGGCTATTGAAGCCTTAGATACTGTTGAACATGAAGAAGGTCAACCTGTTATACCAACCGAAAAAATACGACAAGCTAAATTGGATATAAACAAGAAAATGACTTCTCATTTAGATGCTTTGGACAGAATGATTAACAAAGCCGAACAGGCTGAAATTGCAATGGCCGATCAAACTAAACAAATGCGTAAAATGGCAAAGTAGATAATTTAAGCAAAAAATCAACGAAACCTGTAATGTCAATCCCATTATATTTAAACAACAAGTGTTTGTATAATTTATCACTTGTTTTCAAATACTCAAAGAGCAATTATTAAAAATTAATTATTATTTGGCCTCTATACTTAAACACAAAGCCACGCTTTTAACAATATACGTCATAAGCCTTTAAAATCCCATTCACTTGCTGTATGACGACTTATAACATTCACCTCACGTAAAAGTTTAAAAGGATAATTAGAGCTCTTCCAACAAGCCATACGAAATGATAATTATCAAATATCAACCTGTATAAACAATACTGCAGTTTGCAAACCAAAACACCAGGATAGTGAGTACCTACAATAATTAAAACTCCATTAAGAATTTATTGATTGTAACATTTAATTTTATTATGTTAACCTTAGAACAATTATAATAAAATATAAAGTAATATTACATGAGTGTATAAAAAAATATAACAAACAATTGAATATGAACAGGTTACTTAACAAAAAAGGGTTATTAAAAAGTACAGATTTTTATTTTCTAATAAAATCTCTAGTGCCTAATGGAAGAGTTAGGCCAAAATAGGTATTAAGTCAAAATTTGGAAGCTAAATCTATGGTAACAAACTTTGGGTCATGTCACAAAATCAATTTCGTTTGGTAGTGAAATTGAAAGTTTACTTTTTTGTGATAAATTAACTGGCATTATTAGAAGCGGTTTCATTCCAAAAAATTATTTGGTTTGAGGTTTTTAGAGGAAAATTTTAATTTCATTCCAAACGAAATTGATTCTGTGACGTCGTTTTGTAAAAAAAAATTATTTAATATTACTTTTGAAAGGAATTAACTGATTTGCCGAAATTTATTGTAAAATTTGATTTGAGAAAGAAGTTAAGCAAAATTTAAAGCCCTATTCATATTGAGACAGTTCTACAGCACTGCAACCGTAGCAGTTATTTGCGACGATTTGACGTTCTTTCCGATATTTTTAGCTGCGCATAAATAACATTTACCTCATACCATATACAGATGTAACTTAATTCGAAAATTCCAATTGTAATTCGAAAAAGATTATTTGTAATTCGAAAATTATTATTTTTAATTCCAAAAAGATTAATTGTAATTCAAAAAATATCAATTTTATTTCTAAGATTCCAATTGTATTTTGAAAAGAAATAGATCAATTGTAATTCGAAAAATATCAATTGTAATTCATAACACCGCTCTACAAATCTGAGGTTTGTCGCTGCGTTTTGAATGAAGCCAAAAAAAGTTTATAAGTTTTGGTTTCCCGATTCCAAAACGGTCACTCAAATTTTTCGATCATGTCATGCGAATGACTTGATATCAAGCTCATTCGAAAGTGTGTAATTTTCTCTTTAAGAAAAAAATAAATCTTGTTGGAATTTAATTTTTCTAATGGTGAAAAATCATTAGCCACAAGTGCTTTAAATTTAATATTTACGTGTGTATTTGTATGGAAATTTGTTAAAAAACACTGTGTAAATAAACTAAATATTTAAAAAATGGTAGGTTTTTTGTTAATGATTTTCTTACCATTTTAGAAAATTAAATTCCAAGAACATTTTATCTTGTCTTATAGAGAAAATTACATACTTTTGAATGAGCTTGATACCAAGTCAATCGCATGTCAGGGTCATAAATTATAAGCTTTCAAAAAGGGTCCAAAATGGCCTTTTTCGGAACTTTAACCGCGAATAACTTAAAATCCTGACGTGATAGACATATTTGGGTCGCAGATTTGGAATCAGCGCAACAAACACTACCTAAATCAGTTACCAGAATCCAATACGCACTTTCATGTTGTGCTGTGTAATAGATATTCCTAACAAGATGTATTTTGATTGAAAAAAATAATCAATTGTATTTCGAAAAAGATTAATTGTAATTCGAAAGACTAATGGAAATTCAGTTGATATTTTTGAAATTTCAATTTGAATCTTTGAACTACAATTGATCTTTTCGAATTACAATTGATGTTTATCGAAGTACAATTCATCTTTTTCGAATAACAATTGATCTTTTATGAATTATAATTGAAATCTTTGAAATTTGTTTGAATTGCAATTCAACTTTTTCAAATTATAATTAATATTTTTAAAATTACAGTTTACATATTTCGAATTACATTTGATCTTTTGGATCTTTTTTGAATTAGAAATGTAATTTTTAAATTAAACATTGAATATTCGAATTACAATTAGAGTTACAAATGGAATTTTCGAATTACAAGTAGAGTTACAAATTGAATCATCGAATTACAAGTAAAATGTTTTAATTAGAATTGATCTTTTTATACCCTCCACTCTAGTGATAGAGGGTATATATAAGTTTGTCATTCCGTTTGTAACTCATTGAAATATAGGTCTGGGAGCCCATAAAGTATATATATTCATGATCCCCGATCGATTTTAAGACATTCTAGCAATGTCCGTCTGTCTGTGGAAATGGTAATCACGGCCAAAATATTACACGGAGATGACTGAAACTTAACATGTTTATTGGAAGTTCTCCCGAGAAGTTTGGTATTGCATTTGAGCGATATCGGTTCTGCGGTTCAAAAGTTATGAACGAAAATGTAAGGACACCTCAAAAATTTTAGTGCATTCATCATAACCTAAAAAAACAAAATGCTTTAATTCGGCTGCTGGTTGACTTATGTGAACATAATTGAACCCCAAATGGTATTTAAACAAGTATGAACATATTTTTTGACAAAAAAAGAAAAAAATTGCGGATTTTTTTTTTTTACCAAAATATTTTTCGCGGAAATTTTTTTAAAATTTTTTTTTTTTTAAGTAATTTCCCTTTAAATTAAGTTTTTTGCAATAATCTTTTTGAAATTGTGGGGGGTATCACTACATTCGGCAAGGCCGAATTTAACTTTTTTACTTGTTCGAATTACATCTGTAAATGATGTAGATAACATTTATTGAGAACAAAATTGATATAGAAATTGCGCGTATCTTTAATAGAATATATAACTAAGTAAAAAATCATCATTACTATTACGATAAATTTCGGGCAGCAATAAAATGTTGGCATTTAATTCCTCGTGTAAGACACTGAACAGAGAGGGCGAAGTTTTCACTTTTAATATGTTAATATCTTGTTGCCAGTACGCTAATAATGGTGGCCACGAATCCTCCATGTCATCATTACTTCTTGATATTAAACGGTAAAGAATTTTAAAGGCTTGCTTTAAATTCAGTTGTACTTGTTGTTTATCTATACTACTGTCATTCAAATTTGGTTGAAATTCTTCCGCTACATTTGTTAAAACTGGTAGATGTTTTTCCAGTATGTGCACCAGTAAATACTGTTTCTGTCTATTTGGTAAACTGGTTTCTAGTAAAACTTTTGTAAAATGCATATTCCTAAGCAGAGGTTCCGGCGAAGGTAATGAGGTTTCCTTGATGACTTTTAATAGAAGCTGCTGTACAACAGATTTATCTGTTGAATCAAAAATATCCACAGTTTCAGAATTTAAGCCGAATGATATGGAATCGCTCCATAACTTGATAGCCTTATCATTTAACATTGATTCACCTAAATATTTTAAACATCTTCTACAATATACATGTCCCTCCTTGTCGCGGGTATTCTTTGCAATTCCTTCTTTATTTACAACAATAAATTGAAACCCATAAAATAAATCCTGAGCCGAGGGTACTAAAACATCTTTAAAACTGGGACCATGATGACAAAAAAATTCACTTACATCTATGGCTCCTGAGGGAAATTCTCTTATTTTGTGATATTTTTGTGCAGCACACAAAATCGATTTACAGTGTTTACACAGCAACGTGGCCTCCTGTTGTTCTTTTAAGTTAATTTTTACATACTCCTTGGACTCTTCTTCCACAGTTTCTGGTATTTTTATATCTTTTATACTTATGCGAAAAGAAGCATTTTCACAATCAACTATTAGATTGCTAAAAGTTCCCGCTAAAATTGAAAAGTAGTTGTTTACAAGTATCTCCGCCCGACAATTTGGATTTTCCAGCACCACTTTCTGTTCGTCCACATTTATTTTTAGCGATTCTGTATCAGCTAAAGATTGATTAAATTTAAGAAACACATTTGCACAGCATAAATGCTGGCGCACCTCAACAACAATACAATGCAACATTTATTTATGTTTTTTAGTACGGGAGGGGAGTCTGGGGATTTTGGATTGAATTACTTTGTGGTTATTCGATAACATTACCGATAACTAGGTCACAAATTACTTTTGAGTACGACCGAATTTAAAGATTCGGTGGTGTAGAAAATATGGATGTTTTTAGATCTGGCAGCACTCTATGGATTTAAGAGTTACCAAGCTTCTATAGAAAAATGCGATAAATTTACAGGCTTAGCACAGAACTAATGGTGTTTTCTTTTCTGAAAAAAAATTTTTGCCTTTTTAGGGCATACATTTTTAAAATGTTTAACTCACACCTATAAAAATTTGCATTTTATTTGACTGGAATAGAACACAACATACAGCAATTCTCTGCCCTGTATTTTTTAACAGCTGTTTTGAGAAAACAACACAGAAAAAGTCAGCTGTTGTATAAGGCACGGGGTTGAAACCCGTGATTTTTTTACTGGGTAAAAAGTGCAACTTGTTTGCACTTTAAAGGGCAGACATTTTTAGAAAAGAACACGATATTCTTTATAAAGGTTGACATATTTTTAGAAAAGAACACAAAACATAATCTTCGGGGCGAAATGCAAAAAAAGGCACATTTTTTGCCAGAAAAGAAAACACCATAAAATCCGTTTGGAGGTGAAATGGAATAGAATGATAAAGCCACTTTTATATTAGTGCGTAATATAATAAAATTTATATTTTTTAATTTTTTTTTTTTGAAAATTTGGTCATTTTGACCAAAATCTTAATTTAGACCAACGTATTTTTCCATGAAATTCTTATTTTACTCCCATTTTTCCAATACTGTAAGATTTCGACCTAGTCCAATAGGCACCCTGATCGCATTTCAACATACTCCTAAATCTAGTTTAACTCGGATTTTTTATTTGAAATCTAAATTTAACTGGCTATTGGGGTAGCTTTTAAAATAAATCTTCAAAACACTCCATTTGAGTTTGGCAGTCACTGAACGCATTCGATTTTAAATATCAACATTAAAATGCTTTAATGGTATGAAATTCGATTTCTTATAATTCGAGTCGAATCCAACATTTCTAACAATTTTTGATAATTTGGCGATTTTGTCTACTTTATAAATGACAAAAAAAATATATGTTTTTTTTTTTTTAAATTGCTTAAATATCCTCGAAATAATAAAAGGAACATTTTTAAAAAAACTACTTTGATGAATTTTTATTACGATAAAAAGAAGATATTGCCGCAATTTCTTCTAGGGGACATTTCTTCCAAATGCTTGCAGGGTTGTTTGAAACACTTCCTCTTTTTTACAAACACTTCCGAAAAAAGTCAAAACTACAGAAATAAAATATTCACAAACCAGCAATTAACAGTTAAGAAAAACAAAATAAAAAATTTAATCATTTAAAACTCAGAAATCCTAATTAAAGTTTTCAAACGCCATATTGAAAATCCCTATTAAAATTCAGAAAATCCCAATCGAAAATCAGAAAAGCTAATTGGGCAAATCCAGTTCAAACCACACAGCATTCGGATTTGTCACCTTCGATTTAAATAAAATTTGTCAAATATATTGCAAATGGATAGTGTTCCTAAAATCACTACCTTTCTGGCTCCAAAACCTTTCGGATTTCGAAATATGGCGTCTTGAAAATTGGCAAAAACGTCAAATTTTCAATAAGGTGCGCATACAAAGTCACCCATAACTTTAAAACTATAAAACCCACAATTACCAAATAGGTACCATTTGAAAGCTGAAAGGATTACCTTATACGTGGCATGCACAATTTTTTCTTGTAACGAAAGGTCAAAGGTCATATTTCAAGGTCTAATATTCAAAGACCTATATCTTAAAATCCGATATTTTTAAAATTCTCAAAAAAAAATAATGATAACAATCAAGTCTTTCCCTACATTTGTATCAAAATTTCAGGGTGGACACTCATATGGTTCCAAAGTTACAGAGGAAAACGTGCTTGAAGTCAAGATTTTCTCTACGAGTTCATATGCAAAAGCTTACACACACAAAGCAGCATAGCATGCTAGCATGCTGCTAGCAGTAAACAAACAAAGGGACGGACCTAAAAACTGAACCCATTATTTATTAATATTTCGACCTCCTGAATTTGATTTCACAATCAAAACTGAATTTTATTGTAGGGTTTTCTTGTTTTCTTACAAGGAAAATCTTCAAAGTGAACATACATAACGTCGCTGCGCCTAAAAATGGAGTCATGTGTTTTTTAATTTTTTTCAAAGAGGCCCAAGAAACAGCCTCATTTGGTCCTTTCGGAATACTTTTTAGAAGTCAACTTTTAATCAACATGCTATTTATAATATTGGTTAAATATTTATGTCAAGTCTTTTTCATAAAAGTACCACGAAAGAACCAAATTTGGCTGTTTCTTGGGCCTCTTCAAAAAAATATTTTTAACACATGACTCCATTTTTAGGCGCAGCGACGATAATTCTTTGAAATTTATGCCCATGAAGGACAACAAATATATAACATCGACCTGTCTGAGCTTATTTGTCTTAATTTAGTTTTAAAGGGTTAAACGGGAGTCAAAAATTACCGATTTTTAGTAATTTTAACTTTTAGGTACATTGATGCCACTAATATCAGATCCGTTTCATTTGAAAATAAAATGTTGGCGTCTGTTTGAGACATTTTATTTGTTGCATAATTGTTTTTGTTAAAAATGTATAGTTTATGGTAAACTTTGTAGTTTTTGTAAAACAAATTCATTGTTGGCAATCACATGAATTTTTTATTGGCAGTTTTTCTTACAGGTCGGGTTTCATCCGAATTTAAAAAAATGTCTTTATTAGTGTGTCCAAAATAAAATAAGGCAAAAATTCAAAGAAGTTCGAAACATTAGTGTTTTCATTTCTAAACCATTTTTATGCTTGATTATATTCTTGTTTATGAGCTTTATTCCGCTTTGAACATACGGTTCCCCCACCCCATTCCTATTTCCCTACTGTTATATGTGGCATCAATATAAAGTACCTAAACTTTAAAATAACTGAAAATGGGTAATTTTTAACCGCGTTTAACCTGAATTTAGTCCGACAAGCTCAGACTGGTTGATTTTAGATTTATTTTTTCTAGCTTGTGTATAAATTTAAAAGAAATCAGGTATGTTCACTTTCAAGGACTTTCCTTGTAAAAGAACAAGAAACCCCCTACAATATAACCCAAAATACATAAAAAGTATTAAGCCTTGTTCTAGGCCCGCACCTTTGTTTACGACTATGTATATTGTTTTGTTTGTGCAATATTTTTTATATGAACTCGTAGAAAAAACCTTTCCTTCGAGCACGTTTTCTTCTGTAACTTTGGAACCATATGAGTGTCCACCCTGAAATTTTGATACAAATGTAGAGAAAGACTTGATTGTTATCATATATTTTTTTGAGAATTTTAAAAATATCGGATTTTGAGATATAGGTCTTTGAACATTAGACCTTGAAATATGACCTTTGACCTTTCGTTACAAGAAAAAATTGTGCATGCCACTTATAAGGTAATCCTTTCAGCTTTCAAATGGTACCTATTTGGTAATTGTGGGTTTTATAGTTTTAAAGTTATGGGTGACTTTGTATGTGCACCTTTTTGAAAATTTTACGTTTTTGCCAATTTTCAAGACGCCATATTTCGAAAACTAAAAATTTTTGGAGCCTGTAAGGTAATCATTTTATGAAAACAACGCATGTGAAATATTTTTTGCGAATTTCATTAAAATCGGAGGTGACAAATCCGAAAATCACAGTTTTCTGTGCGGTTTGACATGGAATCACCCAATTCAAATCCAGAAATCCCAATTGAAATTCAAAAATCCAAATCGAAATTCAGAAACTCCCAATTAAAATTTACGAAAGCTCAATCAAAATTCAGAAAAGGTTATTGAAATTTAGAAATCCTAATTGATATTCAGAAACTCCCAATTTCACAAACTTGAAATTTACAGAAGCCTACTGAAATTAAAAAATCTCAATTAAAATTTAGAAAAGCAAAATTGAAATTTTAAAATTCTAAATGAAATTCAGAAAATATAATTCAGTTTCTGAAGAGCTAATAAAATTCAGAAATCTCAATTGAAATCCCAAGTGGAATTTAGAAAAATGAAATCAAATTATATAAATCAAAATTAATATTTAGAAGACACCAATTAAAATTCTGAAAAGCACAATTAAAATTCAAAAATCCCAATTGAAATTAAGAAATACCAATTGAAACTGAAATTCACAAATCTGAATTGATATTCATACTTTAGAAAATCAAAATTTAAATTTAAAAATTACAATTATATATAAATTGAAATTTTGAAATTCCAATTGAAAAACGGAATTGGCCAATTAAAACTCAGAAATCCCGATTGAAATTTAAAAAGTTCCAAATAAAATTCAAGAACTTTTATTATATCTAAATTTCAAGTAGTTGCGTTTTGGGCTTCCCCTGTAAAAACTGCACACAAAAAATTTTAATTAAAAATTTTAAGAAGTTCGATTTTATTTTTAATAATTCTTTTAATTGATATGATAAAAATTTTTAATATACATATTTCGAAAATTTCCGTGAATTGAGAATATGCAATTTGCGATATTAAACTTTTACAAATTTTAGTAATTAATACTATTACTTTCGTGATAGGTGCAAAATCAATTAAAATAGTAATTGAAACTCATTCTAATTTTGTGTGTGTGTGTATAAAGACTGAAAATGAAATTTTAGTTAAAAACTTTTATTTTTTGATACATTACTTTTAAAAAATCGTTCAAAATTAATTTTTCATTGTTTTTGACGATTAATCGATTAATCGCCACTTTTTCCGATTAATCGACCCGAATAACCGATTAACCAATATTCGTCAATTTTCGAATAATACCCTAACCGGTTAACCGGCATGGTCAAATAATTGGAAACACTACCCCAATCCCAAAAATGAAAAAAGGACATTACTCTGTTATCTTTTTGATAATAAAATACCACACAATATGGATTCTAAAAAAAGGACCCAACTCTAAGCGAAAAAATTTCCAAACTCGGATTTTTTTATTTGAAATCTTAATTTAACTGGCTGTTGGGGTAGCTTTTCAGAAGCATCAAAATGTACCTAAGCACACAGTAAAAAGTTTTGGGTTAAATGTAAAACCTATCGGAGCACATTTTAAACCACCTTGGTATTAAATTGAAAGTTAAATCCGAAATGGTTTATACGTTAAACCATATAGGAATTAAATATTTGTTTTTCTTTATGTTATTTCTTTTAGTTTTATTTTAATGCCAAAAAATAATTAAACTTCTCTCTTAAAAAACTAATAATAAAATACCACACAATATGGATTCTAAAAAAAGGACCCAACTCTAAGCGAAAAAATTTCCAAACTCGGATTTTTTTATTTGAAATCTTAATTTAACTGGCTGTTGGGGTAGCTTTTCAGAAGCATCAAAATGTACCTAAGCACACAGTAAAAAGTTTTGGGTTAAATGTAAAACCTATCGGAACACATTTTAAACCACCTTGGTATTAAATTGAAAGTTAAATCCGAAATGGTTTATACGTTAAACCATATAGGAATTAAATATTTGTTTTTCTTTATGTTATTTCTTTTAGTTTTATTTTAATGCCAAAAAATAATTAAACTTCTCTCTTAAAAAACTAATAAAAAATAAACGTCAAACGTCATCAACATTTGTATTTTATCAAGTTTAAAATAAACACTTAACAAGGAATTGAAAACAGATGCTATATTGATTGTTCATTCAATGAAAGTGTGGCAAAATGTTTGCAATGTACGCAAAAATAAAAATTTATGGAAAATTTTATGCTATCAAAATTTGTGATCCAGAAAGTGAAGTTTTGACTCCGACCGGAATATAATTATCAAGTAAGTATTGACTACAAACGTTTTGCAATTGTTTTTAATTAATTTTTGTTTAACCTTACTTTTAGACCAGCTGAATCTTAAAGCAGAAGGCAGAGTCTGGAATTTTTAATCGGGCAGTGCATTCATTAACTTTGTAAACCTTCCATAAATAATTAATTACACAATACTGATCCAGCAGCTGCTTTTGTTTCTTTTTGATGGAACGACATCAACAAACCGTGCCGAAATTGATTTGGAAGACCCCCAGGAATATAGAAGAATTATCACTTTTTCCATGTAGTTTTACTGAGTTTGGGTGAAAAATGCATCAACATACCTCTTCATTTTAACTTTATTCAGGTATTTGATCTATATTTTAAGTCTTCTTATTTAATACACAAAAATATTAAAAAAAACATAACCTTTTGTTTTATTTATTTTTGGATAAATTTTATGAAAGGGGTACTATTTTTAGTCCTGCCTGGATTAAAATTAACACCCGTTTAGGTATAAAACTATTTACATTAATAAAACTATTTGGGATTTATTTTAACACCAAAAAATAGGTTCAAAAGCCACTCTCTCACTCTCTTTTTATCTCTTTAAAAGTACACTTTTAAAGGAATAAATTTAATTCTTTTTGTCTTTGATATATATGGGGCATTCCAAGCCAAATCACTCACTTTTAGACCCGACCCCTACCGATTTATTTTATTTTTGGATATGTTTTAGTTCTTAATTAATGCAACTTGGACACAAATTTTCAGCCTTTTATTTCAAGATGGTGTTGAGTAATCAATTTTTCAAAATGGCGATTTTCTCAAAAAAATTAAAAAATTGAAATTTTTAATTAATTTTGACCAGTTAAAAATATAGATATCTTAAAAAAACTTGGACAACGTTTTGTTGGTATTTAAATGTAGTTTTAGAAAAAAAATATGAAAAAATTATTCGAAGTAATTATCACTTATTTTTCGACGTTTAAAAATTAAAATCGACTTTTTGAAAAAGTCCGAAACCTTCGATTTTTTTGTAAAAAACTATAAAAGTTCTAATCTAAATTACGCAACTTTTAAGCCATAATTCGAGATGTGATCACAATTCTTTCTATTTTTTTTCAAATTTTGAAAATTGAACCTTTTATGTTTTGACTCTGATTTATTTTATATGGTGCTCCAAAAAAATTAAATTGGTAGATACTGACCCAAACTTACCCTAGATATATTCACTTCGAGATAAAAATACGCCTCACAAAACTTAAGAACGATCGGAAAGGGGTAAGGCGTTTAGCATGGTCCTTGAAGTTTAAAAAACGGATTACAAGGAAAAATATGATTTTTTTTCTGTTTTCACAATATTTTTGGTATTTTAAGTTAAGTTTTATTTCAAGCAACTACAGAATTATGATGTAGAGTAAAATGCCTTTCTAATAAGGTACTAAAAACTAAAATCGGTTGAAAATCAGCCAAGTTATTAGAACTTCCCCAGGCATCTAGCGTGTGTCATACCGCTTGATTAAAGAATACGAGTCCGTTTTTTTAAATTTATTGAAATTTTCTACTGTAATAACATTTTTTCATTATTCATGTTTCAGTGTAATATTTTTTGGGTTTTTCCAAATTTTAGAACAAAAAAAAAAAATTTTTTAAAATAGAGATTTCAAAAGGTTGTTGAAAATGCAGGCATTTTTAGCATTAATTTAAAGCATGTTAGCAAAACACAATATGAAAAATACTTGTCATCAAATTACATATAAACTTGAAGAATAAAAAAATGTTATTACAGCCCTAGTAAAAAAGTTTTGATATAATGATATATAATTTGATACAATCATATTAAATTATGTATGGCTTTTTATATGTTCAGATCAAATTTTATCTAAGATATATTGAGGCTCCATTTTCTTATCTGAGGTTATACATAAATATATCTGACTTTATGTAATTATATAAATCTATATTAATTAATATAAAATAAGATCAAGTGGATTAAAATGGATGTGACCAAAATTCGGATCTAATTGTATCATTTTTTATATTTGTGTATCTAAAATAATATATTTAGATCAATATCTGATCCAACTTGATACAGCCAATTTTGAGATCAAATTAGATCATAAAAGTTTTTTTTTTACTCGGGAGTAGAAAATTTCAATGAATTTCAAAAATCGGATTGTATTGCTTAATCAAGTTGTCTGCCATACGTTAGATGCCTGGGGAAGTTGTAATAACTTGGCTGATTTTCAACCGATTTTGGTTTTTAGTACCTTATTAGAAAGGCATTTTACTCTACATCGTAGTTCTGTAATTGCTTGAAGTAAAACTTAAATTAAAATACCAAAAATATTGCGAAAACAGAAAAAAATTCATATTTTTCCTTGAAATCCGTTTTTTAAACTTCAAGGACCATGCTAAACGCCTTAACCCTTTCCGATCGTTCTAAATTTTTTGAGACGTATTTTTACCTCGAAATGAATATATCTAGGGTAAGGTAGGGTCAATATCTACCAATTTATTTTTTTTGGAGCACCATATAAAATAAATCAGAGCCAAAAAATAAAAGGTGCAATTTTTAAAATTTAAAAAAAAATAGAAAAAATGGTGATCACATCTCGAATTAAGTTGCGTAATTTAGAGTAGAATTTTTTTAGTTTTTTACAAAAAAATCGAAGGTTTCGGACTTTTCCAAAAAGTCGATTTTAATTTTTAAACGTCAAAAAATATGTGATAATTACTTCGAATAATTTTTTCATATTTTTTTTCTAAAACTACATTTAAATACCAACAAAATGTTGTCCAACTTTTTTTAAAATATCTATATTTTTTAATGGTCAAAATTAATTAAAAATTTAAACTTTTGAATTTTTTTGAGAAAATCGCCATTTTGAAAAATTGATTACTCAACACCATCTTGAAATAAAAGGCTGAAAATTGGTGTCCAAGTTGCATTTAATAAGTACAAAAACATATCCAAAAACAAAATAAATCGAAAGGGGTCGGGTCTAAAAGTGAGTAATTTGGCTTGGAATGCCCCATATACACACCAGCTAGGAATTAAAATTAACCCAAAACTTTTTACTCTGCAGCTGCCATATATTCTGTACCTATGGCATTTCTTCTTTATTTAGGGTTTTTCTATACAAATTTTGATAAATTCAAAATTTTTGGCCTGACAACATGAACTATACATTACAAGATTCCAATTTGAACAAGATCAATTGTAATTCAAAAAATATCAATTGAAATTCTAAAAAATCAATTGTTATTTGAAAAATATCAATTTAAATTCAGAAAAATTAATTGTAATTCGAAAAAGATCAATTGTTGTTCGGAAAAATTAATTGTAATTTGAAAAAGATCAATTGCTATTCGAAATAGATCAATTGTAATTCGAAATAGATCAATTGTAATTCGAAAAAAATCAATTGTAATTCCAAGATTCGAATTGTAATTTAAAATAGATTAATGGAAATTCAGTTGATATTTTTGAATTACAAATAGAATCTTCGAATTAAAATTGATCTTTTTCGCATAACAATTGATCTTTTTCGAGTAACAATTTATCTTTTTCAAGTAACAATTTATCTTTTTCGAGTAACAATTTACCTTTTTCGAATTGCAATTGACCTTTTTTGAATTAAAATTGATCTTTTTCGAATAACAATTGATCACTTTTGAATTACAATTAATTGATTTGTTTTAAATTATAATTGATTTTTTTCGAATTACAATTGATCTAATAAGAAATACAATTTGATTCTGATCGAAACAAAATATACACATACATCCAATAAAAAGTACTGCAAGTGTTTGCGCTAAAAAGCATTTGAAGAAAGATTTGGATCATTCCCCATATCGATAACTTTTGCCGGTATTTTAGAAATTATCATTAGCATTTTTCGGGGAAAAAAGCTCAATTTAAAATAAACTTTGGCAAGCCTTTTAACATTTCACTTTGTCATTGCAATCTCTGTTAATTTTTTGCAAAAAAAAATAATTTTCCTACGAAAAATATAAAAAATATATATAAAATAAAAATTTGGCTTTATTTTAACCAAATTTAGTTTTGTCGTAAAGTTTTTACAATAAAATGTGTAAGTAAACCAATAAAATATGGTCAAATAAAAAAAAAACTTAATTATAGAGAAGATGCAAAAAAATGCACCCACTACATAATTTTTTTTCCACATATTTAAGTATAAAATGAAAGCAATGAACAATTTTAACAAAGCCAAAGTTGATGCTAATAAACTGGAAATGGCAAATTTGTGTATTTTGCAATATTTTATCTGTAGTTGAAAATTTAGCTATTGCAAAATTTTTCTAGTTTTACCCAAAGAGTATAAAGGTTTTATGGTTTTACCATATTTTATAAATAAAAAAAATATATTACGAAAATTTTAAAAGAAATGGACGCTGCTGTTGATTAATTAATAGCCTTTTATCATTCGCTAGATCATGTTTACTTTCTCCTCCATAGACTCCCAACTCTGTTGTTATCTTGCCCGTTTGATGTTTATAAAACAAAGTTAGATAAATATTAATATTTGCTTGCCTCATTCGCATTTCTTTGTCTAAAATAATTATTTTATAAGTATGTACCACCAAACTAATACCACAAACTAATACAGACTCGACATAAGTGACAGGTGTCAAAAAAGTAGTTCTGAACCATATGGTTAATATTTTCAAATTATTCTACGAATTAGGTTAGAAAGAGAAAACTGATATAACGCGCCATAAGAAAAATAGATGCCAGATCGGTTTTTGTTGTTTCACTCACTCCTAAGGCGTAGAAAGTGTTGCCATGTTAGCGTAAAACGGACTAAAAGCCGCTCTGTTTTCTCCTAAAATCGCTTAGTTTTTCCCCATTTTTTCTCATAAACCCTACTGTCGAGTCTGTTTATAGTCTGTGCTAATACCACAGACTAATACAGACTCGACATAAGTGACAGGTGTCAAAAAAGTATTTCTGAACCATATGGTTAATATTTTCAAATTATTCTACGAATTAGGTTAGAAAGAGAAAACTGATATAACGCGCCATAAGAAAAATGGATGCCAGATCGGATTTTGTTGTTTCACTCACTCCTAAGTCGTAGAAAGTGTTGCCATGTTAGCGTAAAACAGACTAAAAACCGCTGTGTTTTCTCCTAAAATCGCTTAGTTTTTCCCCATTTTTTCTTATAAAACCCTACTGTCGAGTCTGTATTTAGTCTGTGCTAATACTATGAACATTTTATTGTTTTTTATACCTCCTACTTTAGTGATAGAGGGTATATATAAGTTTTTCATTCCGTTTGTAACACTTAGAAATATTGGTCTAGGACCACATAAAGTATATATTCCTCATCCTCGATCGATTTTAAGTCGATCTAGCGGTGTCTTTCTGTTGTTAATACACTGAAGCTTGACATATATATTTGTCATTCTGCTGGTCAAGTTGGTATTGCATTTTAGCGAAATCTGTCCAGTGGTTAAAAAGTTATAAGCAAAAGAGTAAATTTCGTAAGGGTTTTTTCGCAAAATTTTCAGTTGAAAAACACGCTATCTTTATAAAGACAAACTTGAGGCCTCTGAAACTTTGCGTTTATATATGTCGTTTTTCTGTTCTGGTTAGTATTAAATTTCAGCAAAATCGGTCTAGGAGTTCAAAAGTTACGAGCAAATTCGTGAATATCAGATTGGTTTCACTTTAAATTCACGTTTTGAAAACCCGTTAAACAAACGTTATAAACATTAGTAAGAACAAAAATATTGTACAAAGTATTATTGTCACTCAAAAATATTTTTACACAAAAAAAAAATAACATTCGAAAAAAATTTTACACAAAAAAAATTTGTATTTTTTTTTTTACAAAAATAACTAAAAAAATTTACTTAAAATATTTCTAATTATAATTGTATATTATTTTCACATTAAAAAATTTTCTATCACTTAAAAATAGTATTGTGGAGGGTATTGATGGATTCGGCCAAGTCGAATTTAACTTTTCTACTTGTTATATAATAGATTTTAATCTATTGGGAACAAATGTACTTTGTGACCAACTCTTGAGTAGATTAATTTTTATAACGGCAGCTTCAAATTGAGTTGTAGTAAACATAGGGTGACAAATTTTTTTTTGAAGTGTGATCACTGCTCTCCTGATTATTTTACATCAGATAAACGTGGGCATGAATCCAAAAATACATATATTACTTTTTGCATCGAAGATAAGTCGCATGCTATATTTTTGGTATTATGCTTTGAACCGCTAAAAAATTTTTTTCTCTTTATTTTCTCTCCTATACAAGATAAAAATCACGAAGATCGGAGTTGCATAGAGTATGTCTTCCATGAAATCCTGGCCAGAAATGATGTATCAAAGGTGTTTTTTAAATACAAAGCTGAAAACTATTGCTCTTGTCGGAGAGCTATCCTAATAAAAAGCTAATGTATGCCTTGTCAAAAGTGGTTATGCAATTAAACCGCTGCGGATCTAGCAATTATTATAAGAGAATAATCATACGCACTAGGGCTTTTAATCGGGATTGGTTTTTCTGAATCCCGGGATTCGGGATTGAAGAATAATTTTCGGGATTCCGATTTCGGGATCCCGGGATTTCCGGGATATTTTAAATCCCGGGATTCACGGGATTTTTTTGAAATTTTCGGGATTTTTCGGGATTTTCAAAAAATTTTAGTATTTTTTGTCACTTTAACAAATTCACGCGTTCGTAAAAATTAGCAAAGTTTTGTTGACGTTGTGAACTTCAAAAAAAGGTCGGGATTCCTCCTGTGAAGAATATCCGTATTCGGTTATCTTATCTTTCGTCGTGGCTCATCGTTATCAACTTTTAGTGAGCGTGAGTTGAAAAAAAAAAGAAATGAATTTTCAAATTTTTGCATAAGTGATTAATTTTTTGCTATTGTTTTTATTTTTTTTAAATTTTTTAAATTTTTTTTTTTAATTTATTTGTTTTTTTTTTTTTCTTGCAAAAAAAATATTTTTTAGCTAGAGTGCGAGAGTAGAGTTTGCATGACTCACGGGTGAGCGTAAATGATAAGTGAGTGATTCCATTATTGTTTGCGTGAGCGTGACTGAGTGTGAGTCAAAACCCACTTACGCCTTTAAGAAAATGTTTTAGTAAACATAAAATTAAAAAAGTTTACAACTTAAGGAGTTAAGATGTGTCAAAAGCCATTTACGGCAATATTTTTCTTGTAAGAGTAAAAGGAATAAATATAAAAGCCCTTATGTCGAACCACTACTAGTTTTTAGAATTTCTTTACATTTCGTAAACGTTTCACTTTTTTCTATAACAAAAACATGGTACCTGACGGAACTTTTGTCGATTTTTTTTATTTCACAAAATTCATATTTTATTCAAATTATTTTAAAAAAATCTAAAAATAATAAAAAATATTGAAAAAAAATAAAAAAAATCGGGATCCCGAAAATCCCGGGATTGAAAATCAGAAATCCCGAGATTCGAGATTTACCTAATCCCGAAAATCCCGGGATTTCCGGGATCGGGATATCCCGATTGGAAGCCCTAATACGCACCCATTCACCATTTTATACAAATAAAGTCTTTGGCCAACAGGGCGTATGATTATCCCCATAATTGAATTGCTGGATCTGCGACTGTCTTTAAGTCGGTACCCAAAGCCCCTTTAATTTGCAGTCATAAGTTAGTTGAAGGTTTATTTTTTTTTCAGTCTGTTATATTGTAAGTTATAGATTTTTAGGGTTAGTAACTGCACCCTTTTAATGGATTGGCTGGACGTTGTCTGTTTACTGCGAAGGTTTGACAACGCTAAGCGCCATGCACTTTTTCAGTAATAACGCTGATAGGCAATCCTTTTCCTGTGTTTTTTTTATACTCTCCACTTAGGCTGAGTTTTTGAGTTGTAAAATTTATTGGTTTAAGATTTAAACTGAGTTAAAACCACAAATTCTGTTTTTGAGACGTGGTTTATGTTAAGTTTAACTCACCAATGATGGAGAGTTAAACTAAGGGTGTGTGTGAAACGGTAGCAAAGTGGTATGGTAAAAAATATTTTTTCTATGGTGAGAAAATTTAACATTTTTGCTGTGTGAAATGAAATCTTTTTTGACACCAGAAAATTTTGACATTAGTAAAAAAATTCTAAATAAATAATTTTTTTTATAAAAAATCTTTAACAATTTCTGCATTAATGGATAATGTTTTGGTATTTACTTGTAAATTATGCTAATGTAAACAAAAATTCAAATAAATTCCCTTAAAAAAAACAATTCAAGTTGTTCACAGATGAATCGGAAGGCAATGAATACGAAATCTTTTGAAGTAACTATCCATTTCTACTATCCGACAAAACTCTTTAAAAATCTCAATCTTCCTTTCCCACTTTGAAAATGCTTTATCGGCGGATTTTATTCTGTATATTAATAGCCTTGAATGGATACTTTCTTTCACTCCATTGTTGTATGCACAATTATTTTCTTTCATTTTCCAATTTTTTTGCACAACAAAAATCTTTCGTTTTGCAAGATTTTATGAGTTTCTCTTATTTAATGTGGTACATGAGTATTGTAATAAACTGAATGTCCTAATATGAAAATTTTTTGGAAATGCATTTATTTACATAAAATTTTTATAATTGCAATTCCCCAATATTAATGATTGATGCTACAATAAATATTTTTGGTTGAACTTTATTAAAAAAAATCACAATGAAAAGAACAACAGTCGCCAAATTCAAAATATTAAAGTTTAATCCGAGTTGTAGGTAGTCCCAATGCATCATTTGATAACCACACTTCTTAATTTACTGTTCCTTTTTTGACCATCACCACTTTTTGCATTTTTGCCGCCACAACCACAGACCACAACACAAGATTCACTCCATGAAGGATTATTTTTTCTTAATTTAATTTTGCAAACAAATGCAAAACACGTTCATATGTATTAAAAGTCTTCTATATTTTTTTTATTTCAATTCTTTTGTATTTTTTTTTTTTTTTTGTGATATTCTTCAGAATTTACAACTTCAAAATATAAATTTCAAAAATTTCTATTCTTTTGTCAAAAATTCTACTAGCCCCATGGGCTAGTGAAATTTTATTCACCTCAATAGTGTCAAAAATTTACTATGAAGCATACTTTGCTACCATTTCACACACGCCCTAAGGTTCAAAAATGTAAAAAACACCTCTGATTTTCAAATATACTGGTTAGTATTGCCATGTTGTGGTATTTTATTCGAAAAAATGTGCGCTGATGGCAACTATTCTAATTGGAAATGTGGCATTTGGTATGGCAATACCGTGTTAATCGACATTTGCTAAACTTGAACTGAAAAACAGAATGCTTGGTTAAACTTGGTTTTATTTTTATAAAGTTTAATAAAACTCCCGGTTAAACTAAGTTAAAGCGATATGTCAAAAACGCAGCCTTAGTGATAGAGGGTATATATAAGTTTGTCATATCGTTTGTAACTCATCGAAATATCGGTCTGGGACCCCATAAAGTATATATATTCATGATCCACGATCGATTTTAAGACATTCTAGCGATGTCCGTCTGCAGAAATGGTGATCACGACCAAAATACTACACGGATATGACTGAAACTTAAAATACGTATTGGAAGTTCTCCCAAGAAGTTTGGTATTGCATTTGAGCGATATCGGTTCAGCGGTTATGAACGAAAATGTAAGGACACCTCAAAAACTTTACTACATTCAACATAACCTAAAAATACATAATACATTAATTCGGCTGCTGGTTGACATATGCGAACATAATTGAACACCAAATGGTATTTAAACGAGTACGAACATATTTTTTGACAAAAACGAAAAAAATCGCGAATTTTTTTTTTTACCAACAATTTTTTTTTTTCACATTTAATTTAATCATTTCCAAACTATATTCCGGACTTACGAAGAAGTTTGGGACACACAAAATTTTTAAAGAAATTTTCGTTTGGGACTGCATTTTTAATTAAATTTTAACCCCAAACCGCAATAAGTTTGTCAACAAAATTTTATGTTTGAGACTTTTTTTTTTTAAATTTCAAACTTTTTTAAAATTTAGTCTTTTCTCATGGCACAATGGTCTTTTCTCAAAAGCATTTTTTAAACCAAAACAAAAGAAAAAAATATCAAAAAAAATTTTGTCTGGGGCTTTGAAAATTTTCAAAAAAAAAAATCGGGACTTTTATACCCTACCACTTTGTGGTACAGGGTTTGTGCTGATGTTTGCAACTATGCGAAATATTGGTCCCAGAACCACCGATAAACTCTGAATCTCTTTTTGAGGCGATTTAGCGATGTCTGTCCGTCCGTATGTCTATATAAATTTCTGCGCACGATACAGGCCGCAATTATAAACCGATTTCGCTGAAATTTGAAAATTAACTTTCTTTTGACCCAAGGTATTGAATTTGCAAAAAAAATCGGTCCATGTTTAGACCTAGCCCCCATAAAAACGTCCCCTTAAAATTTGGCGCAAATGACTATAATAACCGTACTGTAACAGGTATCGTTTCCAAATTTGCCAGGTAATCGTATTTATATATGTGTACACAAGCAATCGTTCTAAATTTAAAGGGTATAGGGCCATTTCTTCTTGTAGTCCCCATACAAACCACCCGAAATTAGCATAAATCTCTTAATATTCATGAAAATAGGAAATATTTGATTAAAATTTAGTTTGTAGTTGTTCCATACATGGGACCTAAGCATTGAGGCATTAGTTATTTTCATGTAAAATGCCAATGAAATAGCAGGCATTAGCATTGTTTTTTCATACAAAAGTAATGCCAGGTTCCAAGTATGAGTTGTTCAACGTGTACTTTGGTGACCTAATCAAATTTGAATATAATTGGACCATTTTAGAACTTAGTCCTCGTATAAAAATATCGTCCGATATTCTAAACAAAAAAGTGTAATTTTCGACCTGTTTACTCGAATATCGTCCGATATTCTAAACAAAAAAGTGTAATTTTCGACCTGTTTACCTTTACAAAACAGAAATTGTGCCAATTTCTGGTAATTTTTATATTCAAGAATAGGGATCTTGAAAATTTTAAAAAAATCGTTTAAATCAGACGCAAGTCTTTTGACATACATAAATGCCAATGACATGTTTTGGATTGGCTGTAGATTATTTTGACATTTCGTTTTGGAATCGCGGAACACAATTGCCGAGTGTGAATAAAATCAGTTCAAAAGAGAATTATAAATATTGTCTCGTCTGAATTGGGACTAAGGTTATTGATATAAGCGTTATATTCAAATGTAAATAATCCACTAGATTTATCAGATTTGATATAGCTGAGTACTAATATCCTTATTTATTTGAATCATCAAAATTACATTCATTCCATTATTTTTGTTATTTGTTTACCAATAGTGCAAGTCCTTACTATGGGGTGGGCTTCTTTAATATTTGTCCAATTTTCTTTTTTCCGCTGCCCCATTTCAGTGAATACTATTTGTAAGTCTACCAGTAGGCGTCCTTTACTACTAGCATCTAGACGAATTTTACGAAATATATTTGACCAGAGCCAACTAACTACAAATTGCTCAAATGGTTCAAATTTTCTTTTAGCCTCTACCTCGGTGATAACACAGGATAAATTGGACAAATGGCAAAAGGAGTTTTATAGTGAACCCAAAAATATTTTGGCCCAAAATGTGTGCTCACGTTTTGATCCATTCGATGTTTGTTTGTCACGTAAGTGTTTGGAGACCACCAATCATGTATTCACTTACAAGGTAAGACTTAAATATATATTTTGCAATTTATTTACAAAAATTATCAAATTTTTCGAAAATGTTTAACAATCAGGTGGAAATGGAGGGCAAACCTATAACGAATCAAAAAAGCTCTGGCAGATGTTGGTTATTTGCGGCTTTAAATTGTTTACGTTTGCCATTTATGAAAGAACACAATCTAGATGAATTTGAGTTTTCTCAGGCTTATCTCTTCTACTGGGATAAGATTGAACGTTGTAATTATTTCCTTAATAATGTTGTAAAAACTTCCAAACGTGGAGAAAAAGTTGATGGTAGACTGGTGTCATTTTTACTAAATGTAAGTTTTATAGCAATATCAAGATACATATTTATAACAAATTTTATACATTTTCTATTTTTGAAAATTTTAAGGATCCAACCTCTGATGGTGGCCAGTGGGATATGTTAGTTAATTTGATTACCAAACATGGACTCATGCCAAAGAAATGTTTCCCTGAAAGTTATAGTTGTGAAGTTAGCTTACGCATGAATGGCGTTTTAAAAAGCAAGGTAAGTTATTAGAATCTGAGATTTTTAAAATAGCAAACTATTTCTCACAGTACATGAGCTTCTTGTTATGGTTAAGGTCGAATTTATTCAAAAACTCTTTAATTTTTAGTTGCGTGAATATTCCAAAGTACTGCGTGACCTGATGGATACAAGTCCAAGTGACGAAGAGGTTAGTGCTAAAGTTGATGAAATGATGGGTGAAATCTACAAAGTCGTAGGCATTTGCTTGGGTATACCATCCAAGGAGTTCACTTGGGAGTATTATGATAAAGCCAAAGCATACCATTCAGTGGGTCCAATAACACCAATTGATTTTTATACTACCCTGGTTAAGCCGCATTTTAACGTAGAGGATAAGGTAGTTTGTAATGTGTGTATTGTATTTTAAATAGGGTTAACTAAAAGTGTCTCTTGATTAATAGGTTTGTTTAGTAACTGATCCCCGTCCATCAAGTAAATACAATCAAGCCTATACGGTTGATTGTTTGGGTAATGTTGTTGACGGTCGTCCAGTATTGTATAACAATCAGCCTGTAGAAATCTTGCTGCAAATGGTAGCAGCCAGTTTAAAGGCTGGAGAACCAGTATGGTTTGGATGTGAAGTTAGCAAACGTTTTGCCGCCAAACAAGGCATAGAAGATTTAAATGTGTAAGTATAACATAAAATCATTATAACTGCAAATAGATTACATTAAAAATTAATATTTTTTAACACTTTTAGTCATGATTTTAAGCTGGTATTCGATATTGATATACAAAAGACTTTAACCAAAGCTGATCGCTTGATCTATGGTGAATCTGCCATGACTCATGCCATGGTCTTTACAGCGATTTCATTAGATGTAAGTATTTCATATTAACCATCGAAACATTAAACTCTCTTTCTAAATCTCAATTTTTTTTTTTAGGAAAATGATGTAGCAAAGAAGTTACGCGTCGAGAACTCTTGGGGAGAAGATCGTGGCGAAAAGGGCTATTTGGTTATGTCTGCCGAATGGTTCAAAGAATTCGGTTTCGAGGTGGTAGTAGATAAAAAATACGTGCCTGCTAACATTTTACGTGTATTCGATCAGGAACCCATTGTTTTACCCGCCTGGGATCCCATGGGTACTCTAGCCGAATAAAACAACATCTTTAGGTTTCAACAAAATATTTCGGATAATATAAAAAAATAAACATCATCTATAGAACTACGCCTAATAATATGCTTTTAATAATTACATGGTCTATGTTTCCAATTGAATTATGCATTTTTAAATCAAACTGTTTTCCGATTCCTAAAGAAATATGCATACATTTATTAAGCCGTATACTTTTTTTATAAATATATATAAAAAAATACATACTTATACGTATAATATACAATATTAACAATTATATTTACTGTCTTATATATTTATTTGATTTGAAAGAAAAGATTAGGGAAAAAATAGCTGCGTAACCATTGTGGGAATTTAAACTAAATCTAAAGGAGCCTTTGTATGAGGGCTAGATCAAAGCATATAAAAGTTTTCCACAAACAAATCGAAGAAGTACAAATATTTTCAAAAATGAGATTTAAAATTTAAAACATTTTTGTTTTCAAAAAACAAAAATAAAAATTTGGGCCTCTGTTCTGTCTTTCACAACTTTTCAATTCACATGAAAATTTCCGAATCACATGAAATCAAGTTTAGTGTTTTGTTGATCACGTTTTCAATCGAAGTTGAAATTGAATAATTTTAATTTAAAAAATTATAAGGAATAAAGTGCATTCGTTTTACTTTCACAAAATTTTATTTATGTGAAACAAAACGAAAAAGAAATTCGGATGTGAAATCTAGAACACCAAAAAAATTCTGAAATTTTAATTTTCACATTTTTTATGTGAATTACTTTTTTTAGAACAGCGACCTTGATATCTTTTAAAGGAATTATCAAGAAAACACGTAGAAGTTTTCGAAGGATACTAAAAACTAAAAAAAAAATGGAAATATCTATTTTTTTTCAAATTGTCCGATTTGGCATAGAAAAGACAACTAATAGAAGACGTCTTAATTGGGAAATTGGATGAATTCCTAGAAAATTTGGTAACACGGAAAACAATTCTTTGTCGTTTGCTTTGATAACTCATTCGTTTTCCAAAATTTCACTAGTACACTTATATTCCCCTTTGGAAAAACTTCGAAAATTTTGGTATATTCCACATAACCTTAAAATACAAAATGCTTAAATCGGCTTCTGTTGGGTACCATGAACAGAATTGGATACCGAATGGTATTTAAGCAAGTATGTACAAACATATTTTTTACACAAAATATTTGTTTGCGCTCGTTTTTTCACCAAATTTTTTTTGCCAAAAAAAAAATATTTTTCAATCATCTTTTTTACCTTGTGTAGGGTATCAATATATTCAGTAATACGGGGTTCATACTTGCTGTTTTGAAGTGTTTAAGAGTGAGATGTTTAAAAAAGTCTTTGTTCCGTGTCCATTACGTTTTTATTCTGTTACTGGTGTTTTGTTGAACAACTTGTTTAAGGTCGCAAGTGTGAACGCCAAATAAGGCCGAATTTAACTTTTTATTTGAAATATTTCAAAAGGCTAAAGTTTTAATATAACGGTTTTTAGCTATTTAAGCCAAATTTAAAGAACACGTTTGTGTGGAGACAAGGTCTAAACATAAACAGATTTTTTAAATTTAAAAGGACTTTGTCTTTGGACCAAGAGAAGATTTAATTTTAGGCAAATATGTTGATAATTGTCACTGCTAGTATGTTTACATGGACAAACAGACATTGTCAAATCGACAGACAAGGGAGGTCCCACAGAGGGCACCCACCATACATGGGAATTTTTAATTGGCATTGAATTTTAATTGGCATTAGTTGGAACTAATGCCAATACAAAAAAAAAGCATTAGCATTTATTGCCAATGAAATTTTTTGGGCACAAATGCCTAAAAAAACTATTTACAATTGATAAAAAAAAGCATTTTTTACAATAAATATATATTTTTTTAAAACTTAAAATGGCGATATCTCGAAAACTAAGCCAGATAGAGCAAAATGGAGGGCTTTTGTGATTCTGTGAAACTCCATACTTTCGCGAATCCTCTTCACATGTGTGGACCCCAATGGGTCCTAACTTTGAATCCAAAAAATTTTGGATTCCGGAAAATTTAAAAATGCTTATATCTCGGTAAATATTGGTGACACAACAAAAAAACCCTCAAAGCAATAGTTTTTTAGTGATTCAGTTTCTAAAATTCTCAAGACCCTATTGGGCCCCTAATTTGCAGTACCTGGAAAAATAAGCAAGATAATGCTAAAGGTATGTGAATTTTTAAATTTTCGGGAGTGCCAATTTTTTAGATTCAAAATTTGTACCTTCTAGGGTCCACACATGTGAAGAGGACCGACGAATCTGTGGGGATTCTAAGAACCAAAAATGCCCTCCATTTTGCTCAGTTTTCTAGATATAGCTATTTTAAGTTTTAACAAAAAAAAAAAAATTCACAACTCGCTGACGGAAATACGACATTTGATATTGCTAATGCTTTGTTTTCATTAAGGTATTTATTAATGCCAATGAAATTTTTCATAATTGGCATAACTAATTCTACTAATTCCTTAACGGGCATTGATTGAAACAATGACAATGCTAAAAATTTCATTGACATTAGTTTCAATATAATGCCAATGAAATCGTCAATTAATTAGTTCATTTATTTAAATAGTCCCATGTATGGCACCCACCAATTATTCTGAAACTTGCCCATGGGAAAGAGGGGAGAAAATTAAGAGTTACCTGTTTTTTCTTAGCTGCCCAATCTAACATTTAGCGGGTCATAGGGATTGGTGAAAAACGGGATTTTTTTAGTTTTTTTTGAAGATTTTTTTTAAATTATGATAGAGATGGGCGCGTGAGTGATTTTTGACTCACACTTACTCACGCTCACGAAGCAATTTTTAAATCACGCACACTCACTCACGAGCATATTTTTTCTACTCACACTCACTCACAATCACGTGAGTAAATTAAAAACAACTCACACTCACGAAACTCTATTTTTACAAAAAAAAAAAATCAAAAACTATAATTTCAAAAATCTTCCAAACTTTTAGCAAAATTTAAAGATAGCGAAATTTGCTTTTTTCGGGACAAAATCTTAAGTTAAGCCAAATTTTTGTATTGATTTTAGAGATGGGCGCGTGAGTGGATTTTGACTGACTCACTCACGCTCGCGCAAAAAATAATCGAATCACTCACGCAATTTTTTTTTTCCTCACGCTCACTCACATGAGTAATAAAAAACTTACTCACGCTCACGCGTGACTCACGCCAGATTCAATCACGCTCACGCGTGATTCCCGCAATAAAATTTTCTTACCAAAAAGAAAAAAAAATCCAAAAAAGAATTTTTTACAAAAAAATAAAAAAAAATTGGGCAAATCCAAAAATCGAATCACGCAAACTCACGCAAAAAATAAATGACTCACTCACAATCACGTGATTGAAATGAAAATCACTCACACTCACGCGTGATTCACGTGAATCACGCAAATCACGTGACCAGCGCCCATCTCTAATTGCTTTTTTTGGTACGAAAGGAAATATGAAGAGAAAATAAATCAAGCAAACTCACGCAAGAAAATCGACTCACGCACACTCACTCACGCAAAAATCTTACTATTGCACACACACACACTCACTCACGCAATTTTTTTCTCCACTCACACTCACGTGTGTAAAATTGAATTCAGTCACGCGTGAATCATGCTCTAATCTGCTCATGTACCCATCTCTACTATATGAACATTTCATACAGATCGAAAGGGTTTTTGAAGGCCTATCCAATGGTCTATCGATCGTGCCCAAATTCGGTTTCGTTAATTCCTTATTTTCAAAAATATAAAAATGTTGTGGTAGTTTATATGGAGAAGTATATATGTACGACGCCAAAATCATAATAATAATCTCTACTAAAATTAAGCTGACCAGTATTTTTGCGTTTGGTGTAATTCCTGCTAGTTCGGAAGACCACATTTTTTCATAAGATGGCAACAATTTTTTTTTTTAAATTTGTGATCGGGCAGCTAAGAAAAACAGGTGGGTAATTATGTAACTTGATAGTCGTCAATCGTATCGTTTCCATCGTTATTCCATTACCATATAGTGTCATTTTATGGTTATAGAATAATGCGCTAACGATGACGATTATCAAGTCACATAATTAGCCCCCAGGTAACGCTTATTTTTCTCCCTTTATTCCTATTAGCAAGTCTTAAGACAATCGGTGGATGCCCTCTGATAGACCTCCCTTGTGACTCGAGTGTTATTTTTGAGGTTAGGTCTAGGTCCATTATTTCGGTTAGTTACAAACATCAGCACGAAATCACTGTACCACAGAGTGATGTAAGACACAAAGAGTGCAACAATTGGTAATTTACTGATTTTCGAGCAATTTTTTGGATAAATTCTTATACCCTCCTGACTTTAAAGGATAAAAGCATTGAAATCTCTAGTAAAAAAAATAACAATAACACATCATCTTTAATGCAATTATTTGCTGAATCACTTAACGCCAGTTCCAGCTAATTTTAATTTTTCATTTTGTTTTTTACGTAATTTCAGTCTCAGACCATATTCATACTGTAATCTTAACCAAATGCCTTTGCACATTTTAATTAAACGTGTATCGACTTCTTCGTGACAACGAGCAAAAGCATATTGTTGTCTTATAATATATTTAGCTTTCCTAAGTTGACCAGTTTGTATAAGTGATATACTGTAGAATAGTTTACATCTTGATTGCAGGAAGGGATCATCCATTTGAATACCAATTAAAAGTTGCTTCTTTGATATTTTACCAGCCATTTCAGCCTAATGGAAATTGTAATAAATTTTATTAATATTAAAAGAAAACAAAAAGATTATAGTCAACCTACACATTTGGAGAATTGTTCACCTAACGCCGAAAAGCCTCCACCTAATGTAGACAACCATGACATTAAATAATCCGTTTCAATTTTCTCCCATAACTTAAAGGCCAACATGTGATTCCTGTAAACAGAGTCAATCTTTAATATGAAATTTCAAATGCAAATATTCTACAAATTATCTTACCATTTCCAATCAATAACATCTCTGGCCGGTTCCACAATTTGTAGCCACAATACTTGCACGCCCTTTAACGCTGGGTGTGTATTTAAAACTCTTCGGTATTCTGTAAAGTTTATTAATTCCTTATTTAAGTAGAAAAAACTTATACCATCTATATCCAACTTTAAACGTTTCACTATTCCTTGGTAAAACACCGGGTCATTTGGATTTTGCAATTTATGGGTTTTTAAACTTTGTAGACTAACCAAATTGTATTTATTATTGTTGTGATCAGCGATGCCTACATTGTATGGTTGTAACTTATAATATTGTCGATGTTTCCAGTAATCACTTATGCAAATAATTAAAGTCATTTTAATTCGTATTTAGTTTTTATTAAAATTTTAAATAAAAAATATCATTTTTACAGCTAAACTTTGCACTGCTTGTTTGTTCAGTAAGTTTTTAGGGTTTCCGCGATTAATTATGATTAGTAATGACATCGATAACTTATCGACTTAAGTGATGAACAAATTTGCTTATATAGAGATGGAAAAATAGTGATATATACATATCGTTGGCAGAATTTAGAAAGGGCGTGAATAAATTTTACATTACAAAAGCAAAATTATGTTTTCAGAAGTGTTTCCAATTACACTGTGCAACAGTGAAAAAAAAACATAAGAACTTGACTATATAGTTTCGATTCTATTACTAGAATGTAGTACTATGCTAATATTACGTTATATTTTCGTTAAAAAAAAACTAATTAAATTTTTTTTTGCAAAAACAGAAAAAACAAGTGAGAGTGATATATTCGGCTGTGCCGAATCTTTTATATCCTCCAACATGTAAAAAAAAATATAAAAAAATTTCAGGCTTTTTTAATTTGGGGGGGGGGGGGGTTTGGTGGGAGTAGTTGGGAGACACTTTCACCTTGCGATAGATTTTATCAAATGTATTTATTATGATTCTTGCAATTATTTACTCCAATTAATCATTATTAAAGGGGGTTTTACATTGTTATACTTTGTGTGTTGAAATGTATTATTCAAACCAAAATACATTTAAAATTGTACAATTACAAAGAATTATCCGTTGTCATTTTTAATTTGCAAAACATACAAAAACATAAATTTTCTTTTCCCAATTTATTTTATTTTGGTTTTAATTATAAATATAAATAAACACAACAAAAGAAAAGTCGAAAGTATTATGTTTTGAAAAATTTCAAAAAAATTTTCTTTTACGTTATACATTTCAAAAAAAGTTAATTATACAAAATACATTATACAAAGTGTGACAATGAGCGTGTTCAGCAGAGAAACCTGCTACTCAACAGTTGGGATGTAGCATGTTTTGATTAGTTGATTCTGCTGAACGCAATTTTTTATGAATGTTTTAAAATATTGGAATAAATTATTGTTTTTTTTTTTATATTTTCATTTTTTTTTTTATCTGTGGAAATTACTTTTTTATGATATTTTTGTTTATTTCCTTAAATAACGTCAAAAAAAAAAAGAAATAATTTCAATAAAACAGCTTATTTATCAGTTTGTGATCAAATGTAGCATAATTTTTTAACGCTACCAGTGATGAGAAGCGCTCACTCAACATGTTGACTGAAATGTCAAAAATTAAACCGTTCAGCAGAATGTTGAGGAGCAGCTGGGTAGCAGCTTTCTCTGCTGAACGTACCCAATGTAAAATCTGCTTAATAAACATTTTTTATATCTACGCCTACAAAAGGGGGCGGGTCAAACTTTTTTTAATTTTTTTTTTTTTATCCGCTGGGTCCACATGCAGGGTTTTGAACTAGGAAAAAGTTAATAAATTGTATGAATTTGTTCATTAATACTAGGAAACATTTTTTTTGTGTGTACGGATTTTCCCGAAAGACCTAATTTTTTCATAAGGTGGCAATTTTTTCCCCTCATTGCCATATTAAAGTTTCAGGACAATAGGTGGTTGCCCTGTGGAAGACCTTCCTTGTAAGTGAGTATACCCCCATACTGTGGTTGAAGGGTATAAAAAAATAGTTTTACAGACCAAACAAAATATTACCATAAAAAAACTTTTACATTAATTTCCGAATAAAAACTAATATTTGATTGATTTGATCAGTGCATGTACTGATTTTTTTATTACGTTGTACTGATTTGTTGAAATATTTGCTGATTTTTAAACATTTCAACATTAAAATGATTTTATTCGAAATTTCTGTACAAAAATCTAAATTTCCCAGCAAAAATAAATCGAGATTTTGGCGACACAGCCTCTTTTTATAGCATACCGAAGCGCATCCAAGGAGCGCTCTTGAGGATGCAGTAAAAGTAAGGGAAAAAAATTAAAATTTTTTGTTAAGATTTTTTATATCAAACTCAAAATATAAAATTATATTTTGATAAAATTTCATACATGCTTTCCTTTTTAATATATTTAACACTTTTTGAATAAAAAAAAAAATGAGTTTTGGACAAAGATACATGATTTCACTGCATCATTATTGGGCATTAATCAGCGATGCAAAGAGTGCTTCAATCATAACACCTCACATTTTGAATAAAAAAAAAATTGAGTAAACTATTTTCACTTTAGTTTCAGAAAATACAAATTATATTACAAAAAATGTCCAATCATATTTTAGAATCTCCAATTATATTTCTAAAATTTCAAATATAATTGAAATTTTTTGAAATGTAATTAAATTTTTTTTTAATTATAAATGGTAATATCTGAAATATAAATGGAAGTTTCTAAAATATAATTTGAAATTTTCGAAATATAATTGGAAATTTTTTTTAAGTAATTGGATCTCTTAGGCGATATTTCTTCCAAATGCTTGCAGGGAGACAACTGATTTTCAGAATTAGTCAATTGTATTTAAGGTTTTCCAATTGTATTTAGAAATAGTCAATTGTATTTCAGATTTTGTAATTTGTATTTCAGAAATAGTCAAATGTGCTTCATCTTTATTCTGCATAAATCAGCTCTAAAAAGATACATGAATTCACTGCATCTTTATAGCGATTTTTTCAGCGCTTTAAAGAGATGTGAATTCAGAGCATCTTAAGAGCGCTTTTTCGGTGTATCCAACTAGCGCTCTAAAGTGGGACATCGCCTTAAAGAATCATGCATGAATTCAGCGGGTTTGGATGCGCTCCTTGACTCGAGTTTCCTTTCCAAAAGCTGCTGCCAGTTCAGCAAAATTTCTGCTGGGTTATATGGAAAGACGCTCAGAATCTTTGAAGTTTTCTATAACGAAAAATTCACGAAATGATGGATTTTCTTTTTAGAACGTAATGTAATTGCATGAATCCAAATGATTCTGAGATGTGCGATGAGGTAATATCATCAGAGTTTTTGAAAAAAACATGTGCTATTTAACTGGAAAGTTTTCAAAACTTACACTCAGAAAATTATGTAAGTTACTACATGTTAGTTGTTTGTATATATTACAGTTGTTTTCAACTACAAAGTCAGTTGCTTTTGTATGATAAATATCAAACAACTATTTCTGTTAGTTATTTTAAGTCGTTTTTTTGAACAACTAACAAAAAAGTACTGTGATGTAGTAACAGTTATTTAAAGTAGTTAATTTTATTTTTTATCTCTGAAAAAGTTTCAAAGTTTTTTTTTAAAAAAATATAAATAAATTTTCGTTTTTTTTTTCTTTATTTTTCACAACTTCTTTAAAAAAAAACCTGGCTTCAATTTTTTTTCTTTTTTTTTGAAAAAAAAAAATATATATTGATTATTTTATTTTTACTACATTTTAGTTGTTTTGACTACAAATGTAAGTAGTTTTTACTACATAAGTCAGTTGTTTTTTTGTCAGTTAAAATAACTAACATAACCAAAACAACTTACAAAGTAGTTATTTTAACTGACATTTTCAGTTGATTTTACTAACATAATTTTTTGAGTGTAAGCGAAAAAGTCGTCAGAACAAGAGGAATTTTCTTATTTTCAAAATCTGAAAGGTTTTTTTTATATTTTCTGCATTGAAACGATCAAATGAAGTTGTTTGAAGTCAATTAAACTTTCCGGAACATAACGACATCAGTTTATGGCAGTTGTTCTTACAAATACTAACTGACCCCAAGTTTTATAGTTTAACCGAAATTTTTTTAGTGTTACAAAAATCATCAGTGTTTTCCCATAAAATGAGTTTTCACAGAGATATTTCTAAAAAAAACACATAAAAACTTGGGCACACTGATTTGAGTTCAGAAAAAAATGTTCACCCTACCTATAGATCCAATATATTTTTGTGTTAATATTGACCCTAATACCCAATTCACACCTGAGGTGAAATCTTGATCGAACGAGATTTCGATCATATTGTGTATAAAATTATACAGACCATATGATCGAAATCTCGTTCGAACGAGATTTCACCTCAGGTGTGAATAGGCCTTAAAAGGCACCTTTCCCTTCCCCGACGATTTTGAAATTCGAAAAACAAGAAAATTTACTCCACCCTATTGCAAAGTGAATACAACGATAAAAACCTCTTTTTGAAAAATATTTGCCTAAGTATTTACAAATGTATAATTTTAATATTATTTTTTGGAATTAGAAAAAAAACTTGTAATTTTGATTACTAAGTTTAAATACAATTAGCAAACAGTTTTAAAATTAAAATGAATGACACACACATTTATAATTTTTCATAAAATAATTTTTTTTTTATGATAAGCACACAAATATTGAACGTCCTTCGTTCGTCAAATCAGGTGTAAATTCAGCAATATTTATGATTATCCAGGAAAGAGACAAAATAAGTACAACTACTCATTCCTATTAACATTACTTAAAATACCTTATCAAAAATTTTGTCAATACGAATATATATGTTTGTATTTTTATAATAAAAAAAAAATATCTATCAGAAAACATAGATAAGATTAAAATAAATTTACTTCGATAAAAGGGTAGTAAAAGTTTTAAAATGCATTAAAGAAATCAGTCCATAACTACAAGTCCGAGAAGTTAAAAGTGTAAAAAATAAATCGTTTTTGTTGAAATACAAATATATAAAAATTATTAAATAAAATGCGTTTTTTCATATCATTGGGTATTGTGTTCGTTGCCTATTTGGCCTATGTGAATTCCGGTAATGAAAAATTTAAAAAATATTAAAAAAATATTGAAAAAAAAAAATTTGAAATAATTTAAATAGATTTTTTCTTAATAGACTGTAAAATTTTTTTTGCGTAATGTATAATTTTTGCTTTAAATACAATTTTAAATCGTTTTTTTTTAGTTCTAATAGAATTTGTAATCTTATCTAAAAAATATTGATTAAAATTATTGATAAAAGTTTTAGTGTTGACATCACCTATAATATGTTCGTTAATTAGGCAGGAGCGATTTTATTATTGGTAGTGAAAATATGTACACGCAAAAAAAAAATCTGTGTAAGATTGAGCAATCCTACTTGGTAAAACTTTTTTCATACCAAAAAAAAATTTTTACCAAATTTTTGCTAATATTATGCTTGTCGATGTTAAAGTAACATAATTCATTTTTTATGTAAAATAACCAAGTAGCTTGCACAATAACGCAAATTACCTGCACAAAAATTTATCGAAAGAAAACAACAAAAAAACAAATACAGACCGCCATTTTCATTTTTTTTGTGTGCGTTGTTTGTTTATTTTTTGTGTTATAAAAACGTAAAAAGGAAATTGATAAATAAAATAAAAATAAATTAATAAATAAAAATAAATAATTAGTTTTCTAAAAGATAAATAAATGCAAGATAAAAGAATGTTAAAGTTAATTTTGCTTTCATCACTTAAAACACCATTCATTAAGAAAAACCAATGGAGTCCCAGACGTATGTTTCGATGAATAACAAATGGAATGATAAAGTGAGTATACCCGCATTCCGAAGACACCAATAAGGTTTAATAGATTTTTAGTGTTTGAAACCGGTATGGGAAATACCAGAAATGTCTATAATTTTTAGAAATTCAATTTTTCTTCTGCATTTTTTCAACTTGAACCCTTATAAAAATTAGTGTTTGGTAATAATTTTCTATTTTTACAGGGTATTGCTAAATAAATTTTTGAAGCTATGGCGAATCCTTCACTACAATAAAGAGCGTGGACACCAATCCTGCCTTTAGGTATAAAATTAAAACCTAAAAACCCAAAGCCAAGGGAGTCCATACCTGTTTTGAGTTACAAACGGAATGACAAAGTAAGTGTTCCTCCTTACCAAGAGACCAATGGGGTTTACCAATTTTTTAAATTAAAAATATATGTTTTGTAATAATTTTCTATTTTTACAGGATGCTTTTAAATAAATTCGTGAAGCTATAGCGGATCCTTTACTTCAAGATGAAGCGTAGGCAGCAGTCACTCGAGAAAATTGTACAAAAAGGGTCAGTTGGTCGGTGGTAAATTAAATCCTACACAACATTTATTACATTAATATGGATTTATTCTGTGAAAATTTTAAATTCAACAAATATACAAATTTTTACAAAAATTTATTGAAAATTTATTTTAGCATAAATGTGGTAATTTTTAGCATTATTTTTAGTCATCTTTTCTAATAATTTTGGAATATTTCACCATATCTCTTTTGGTATATTTTACCAAGTTTTTACTTAAATAGCATTAGCATTTTCTTCAAAATTTTTTACATAAGTGTTTTGGCTAAATTACGAAAACTACTTCGTCGGTTGTAGTTTTAGCATATTTTTGGTAAAATTATGCCAGATTTTTGCTCACTCCGACACAAGTTTTTTTTTGCGTGTAGTGAGTAGTTAAAATATTTTTTTTGTACAAAATTCTAGATTTATCAAGTTTACTTCAGTTTTTACTGTAAACTATACCAATTTTAACTGCAAATGTATAGCTATAGGTAGCAGGTATAACAAACATACACTCAAAAACTTATGTCATTAACTGTTTGTAGTTTATTTAAAAAGTTTTACGTTTAGTCGTTTTTAAAAGAAAAACATTTAGTTTAATTTTTATTAATGACTACTTCTGTCTAGAGTTTGCAAATAATCGAGATATCTCATAATCGCGATTACGATTAAAAAAATTGCCGTTAATCGCGATTATCGATTAATCGAATTTTTAAATAAATTGAATTCCAATAGATTTATTAAAAAAATCTTTTAAATTTCAAATTTCCAAACGTATTAAAATACAAAAATTTATATTTTTATCATATAAACACTCAAAAAAATAAAACTGTAAGGTTAGCAAAAAATTTAGTTAAATTTAACTAAAAAAACACCTGATTTTGAACCTACTAAATTTCTAGTTAATTTAACAAAAAATATTTAGTTAACTTTTCGTAGAATGAATGTAGCAAAAAAACCGTAATTTTTACTAAAAATTCAGCTGAAAATTTCGTAACATTTTTTATTAGCTGAATTCAGCTAAACTTTTTGTAAAAAATTTTAAGTTTGGTAAATATTGGTTTTAAACACTAATGTGGTTATTCATAAAACCTAAAATATATTTAAAGTAGGTTTATTTGACAGATATTGCAGGAACAATTGTCAAATAAACCTACAATAAGTCTGTTATAAGTATTATGAATAAGAGCCTAACACTTCACTTATTTTTTCTTTTTTTTCACAGCATTAAGTTCAGCTTAAGTAGGACTTATGAGATTTGCATAGGAGGCTACATAAGAAATGTTTAAAATTTTTCACTTGACAAAAATGTTACAAAAAATCAGCAAATTTATTAGTAAAAATTCGTAAACTCAGTTTTAAAGTCAACAAAAAAAATTAATTCAAAATTTGTACAAAACTAGTATTTTCGTAAATTGAACTTAACTAGAAAAAGTAGTTAAAACGCTGATTTTAACTAAAAATTTGCTAAAAAGCCAGTAAACTCGAGTTAACAAAAAAAATTTTGTTAACTTTACAGTTTTATTTTTTTGATTGAAGCAGTGTTGTCAGGTTTTTAGGGGGTTTTCCCCCCAGAAAAACCCCTAAATCGACTTTGACTAATTAATCATAACTTTTTACATAATGATCGAATTTTTCCAAAAATTTTGGACTCTCCAACATTTTCTTTATAAGAGTATTACCTCAGATGGTATTATTTTGTCGAATTAATGTTTCTGTAGCCAAAAATCTATAAAAAGTCTGAAGACAATTGTGTGCATTTTTTTTTACTAATGTCAATCCATTAAACGTTTAATAAAGTAAATTTATTACACGTTTTTCCTTGTTTAATGGATAAGGCTAATAGAAAATATGCTAAAGAAGCTAAATTGACCATAATCTAAACTATCCAAAGTTTATTTTAAAAGTTATGGTACACTCTAATCAAAATTTGTTGAAATTTACCCAATTTATAGTAGGACTCCTACTATAAATTGGGTAATTTTACTCTGAATGTGTAAATTGAATAAATTGACCACATGTGGTCAATTTAAATAAAAGAGAGGTGAATAAAATATAACAAAAAAACAAAAAAAAAAAAAAACATGCGGCACCAGCCAGCATCGAACTCGCCACCTTCTGATTTGAAAGTACACTTCTTAACCACTACGCTACGGAAGCTTATACTTTTATCTGGCGTTTTAGTTATTTAACATGTGTGTATGTATGTTGTTCGAAAATTTTATTTACGCATTTATGTGTAAAATATTTGAATTAACGGATAATATTTTGAATTTGCTGTGTTTAATTGGTTTGAATTTATTATACGCATTTAGTGTTTATATTAACACATAATGCGTGCTATTCAACAAAAATTTACCCAATTTATAATAGTAAGTTTACATGCGTTTTTTAGAGTGTAAGTCAAAGTCGATTTGGGGGTTTTTCTGGGGGAAAACCCCTAAAAACCTGGCAACACTGATATAAAGTGCTCGATTTGGAGTAATTTTTCACCATTCACCTAATTTTTAAAAATTTGTTATTCTTTCGAATTTTAATATTTTCAATAATTACACGATAAAAATTTAAAAATCTTTAAGTTCAAAAGGATATCGAATTTTTAAAAACTAGGTGAATGGTGAAAGAGTGCTCCCAAATCGAGCACAATAAATTTGAGGTCAATCGAATTAAGTTAACCAATAGCGGCGATCAAAGTTTTAGATTTTTGAAAATTAAAAAATACGTCTTGCTATGCTTATAAGAAAAATATGTGAATGTAAAAAAAAAAATAAATTTGGTCAAGCGGGTTTCGAAATATAATTCGCAATCCGCAAAAAATTTCGGTTTTCCAAAGTCCAATTTTTTTTTTAATCTCAAAATTTTTTCCCTCAAGCTTGAGACGAACTTTCATTTTAATTAAACTCGAATCCGATCATTTGAACCTGTGGGGCCTTTCGATCAAAACTTTAGATTTTTGGAAAACTTAAAAAATTAAAAAAAATTCATCGAAAAGCTGCACGGTTTTAAATAATTCGATTTGGCTCAAATCAAATTTAAATAACTGTTTGTTTTCAAGTTTTATAAAAGGATCAATGTAAAAAATCCTGAATGCCACTTTTGGATATTTTTTGACAAGTTTTAAATAGCGTTATCTCGAAAACCGTGCGATCGATTTCAGAAAATTTGATATTCGTATTCAGCATGCCAAAATCAAAAAAATATATCGCAAATTATTTATATTTTTAAGCTTTTTTCAGAATTACAAATTTTTTGGAGGAAATTTTCCATATTATGTATTAAATTCGCTATCAAAACAATAGCGGTTCTCACCCTTGATAGAAAACAAAAAAAGAATAGGAGAAATGAAGAAAACAAGAAAATGTTTGACAGAAATACATGTATTTGTTGTTGTATCTGTCAAACATTTTCTTGTTTTCTTCATTTCTCCGATTCTTTTTTGGTTTTCTATCAAGGGTGAGAACCGCTAATAAATTTGATAGAAAATGATTAATCTCAATCGCATGATTTTTGTGCCGATTACGATTAATTGGTGCGATTAATCGCGATTACGATTACGATTTTAATCGTTTTGCAAACTGTCCTTTGTTTCAAAAATAACACACAAAAAAATAAAGTCTTTCATTAACATTTAATTTTTAAAGTCATTTATTTTTGTTCTGTAAGTAAAAACTACTGATTATTCTTTAAATTTTTAATGATTTGTGTAGTATTTTTTTTTTTAAATTATTGGTATTTTTTAATGAGATATCATTAGTTTTTACCTACATAAGTAGGTTATTTTTTTGTAGAAAAAAAAAAATTAAAAAATTATTTATAGAAATATAAAAACATATTTGTATCAAGTGACTTTGGCACGATGGGTAGAGTGTCTGGCCAGAATGTAGTTGATTGCGGTATCGATTCCCCAAAATTTTATTAAAAATTTTTAAAAAAATGTTTCAATAAAAAATTTAAAAAAATAACCTACGAAATCATTAATTTTTAATGTTTTCGTAGGTTATTTTTTTGGAATTTGCTGGTAAAAATAACAGAACTATCATTAATTGTTAATGTTTTCGTAGGTTATTTTTTTCGAATTTGTTGGTAAAAAAGAATGAAAAAACCCGTAATTTTTTAATGTAAAAAAAAATCAATTGAAATTCAAAAATGATCATTTGAAACTCAAAAACATCAATTGAAAGACAAAAAAATATGAATTGAATTTAAAATTGAAATTGGAGAAGAATCAATTAAAATCCAAAAATTGATTAATTCATTATTAAAAAAATAAACTGATTAGGTCTTCCAAATTTCAAAATCTTTATTGTAAATAATTGTTAAATTTTAAGTAGTGTTTATAAAAAACCGACATTTTGGAAAACCGGTTTCTCGGTTAACCGAAAATCAGCTTTTTCGGTTAACCGGTTTTCTCGGTTAAACCGGAATAAAAAAACCGGTTAACCGGTTTTTTTTCTTTAACTGAAAAAACCAACAAATACTTGAAAATACCGGTTTTTTATAAAAAAAATTAAAGCGAATATAGCTAAAGTTAACATATTTGTTTCTTTTAGCAAGGTTTGCAACTATTACGCTATAAAAAAGCGATATTTAAATAATGTACTTTAATTGCCCATATTCCCTAGAACTTCAATTTAATTTGTATTGGTTTTATTTAGAAAAATACATTTATTCGTTATAAGTAAATTGCAGTTCCGAATTTTATTTTTATTTTCTTTTATTGACATTTTCGCCATTAACAGGGATTTTAGTATCTGGTTAACAGTCACTTATTAAGTTTTTCATGAAATGTTCAAAAAAACGCTGACAACGGTGAGTATTTCAAATTTTTATCAGTTTCGGAAAAAAATTCCTATTTAGAAAATAATTTCTTGAAGAGAAAAAATATTTTAGACGTTCTTTCTCGCGGATTTTTAATTTGTTTTCAACGAAATTTTGAAAATATCATAAAAAAATAAGTGTAAACCCTTAATATTTGCGAAAATATTCCGTTTTGAATGTATTTAAAAAACCGGTTAACCGACAGAAAAAAACCGGTTTTCGGTGCACCGGAAATCTTCAATTCCGGTTAACCGGTTTGCAAAAAAACCGAAAATTTAGGAAAAAACCGGTTTTTCGGTTAACCGGTTAACCGGTTTATAAACACTAATTTTAAGTAATAAATTAAATTAAAGATGATTTTCTGTTGATCTAAATTTTTTTTAACATTCTGCATTATCGACTTTGGACAAATAAAACCGCTCCGGTCTAATATACATAAGAGCGTCTGTAGTATTGTTATTGCAGTATAATATAATTATTCCTTATATTATTATTATTTTATGTAATATTTTTTTTTTTGGTATTCCGAAACTTTTATAGTTCTTGCATGTTACTGCAATATAAGTATTTTCAAATGTGGCTTATTTTTTAATTCTACCAACAAAATTCTTTGAGTGTATTTAACATGTATTACCAAATAGTGGTAAACTGTTGTACCAATACCGGGGTTTTTAGAAAATTTGTTGACTTTAGCATATATGTATATTTTGTTTTTGCATGACACAAATTATTTATCATTGTCGTGATTAAAAGTTGATTCAATATTTGATTTGAGTTATGAACTTACATTTTGAAATATGTTTGACTCATCTAAACTCAATAATTGACTCATTTTTAGCAATTGTTTAATAAACTACTTAAGTGTTATCTGTCTCTAAGTTTCCTATGACAATAAGTTTAAAAGTTTAACATAATATCTTAATAGGCCATTTACATATACCTCGAAATCCAAAAAAAATCGGATTTCAATGAAAATCCAAGTAAATCCAATTACTTTTTTGGATTTCAAATGTCAAATCCCATACAAAAAAAAACTTGGATTTTGGGAAAATGTAAACGGTATAGATTTTAATTGGATTTGAAATCCAAATTTATGTGGATTTCGGGTATATGTAAATAGCATATAAAATAATTTTAAAACAGGTAGATTTTTCAGACATGAACTTTGAACCGGATTTTACAATACATCCAGCAAAACCTTAAAAATAATATGGTGCAGACCCCATTGGGTTTGGACCTCATCGGTTTATAACCTTTTATACCCTGACCCAGTTGGGTCCTTTAAGGATTGTCATAGATTTGGATCCCAAAATATTTTCCCTTTTGTCTCTACTATGCTTTGTTTTGGAGAAAAGTAAATTTAGGAGCCCAATTGGGTCATGGGTGACAGGACATTATCCCCATAACGGAAATGGTGATTATGACGAATACTTCTCTGTCATAATCCCCGTATTAGTTGCGGGGACTATGACCCTTTTAAAAACGGTCATAATCCCAATGGGGATTATGTCCGTTCCCTGTTGGGATTACGACCGACATTTTTTCGGTCATAACCACCATTAATATTATGGGGACTAAGTCCAAAGCAATTTCGGTCATAATCCCTGTTTTTAGCGGAGCGGGTGGGCTTAATGCATGGAATTTGTAATCCCTAAGACCAGCCCGGCCGAAGGCCGTTCACGCAGAAAAACTTTTAAGGCAAAAAAAATATTTATATAATTGAACAGTTCATGCGAATTAGGACGAATAGACCATTTGTTTAACTTAACAAATGACGATAAAAACGCAGGAAACGGTTAAAAACTTAGGGCCTAATTTTGTAAATCACTCGCGTTGAACGCATCACCAACGTTACCGTGAACGCGAGGCTCAAAAAGTGCAATTTTTTAAATCACTACGTTATTGCGTTCAATTCTTACGTTATCACTTGAAATGTCAATTATATTAGAATCAGTGTTGCCAGACATTCTAAAATTAATAAAATTTACTACCCATTTTGTAGGGGATACACACCCATTATCGTGGGGAAACACATATATATGATAAGGCAACACCTGCAAAGAGAATATTTGAGAAAAAAGAGAACAACAAAAAAGTAACATAAATTGTAAGTTGAAAAAAGCAAAAAAAATCACAACGAGACGCTTTGCTATTTTCGATGTTTTTCTTCTGCCGGAGAAGTTTTTTTTACACATTTATTACTTTTTTTGTTGTATATTTACATATTCCAACATTATTTATTTATTTTTTGCTATTTAAAAGCATATTTGTTGCATCAACGCCCCAAAATTTCAAGTGATTATTTTGACACTTCAAGTGATGAAAAAACACTCTCTTGCGTTTTACAAAATTCCATTTTCCATACAATTTGTTTTACAAACACGTAAGTCAACGCGAAAAAAACAGCTGTTCAGTGCTCGCGTTTTACAAAATAGAAAATTGTCCAACGCGAGATAAAAAGGCGCGTTGCGTTTTACAAAATTAGGCCCTTATATCTTTGTTAACTTTCTTGCATTAATGGATTAATGCATTATGCAAAAATGTCGAAAAAAAATATTAGTTATTAACCGTTTCCTACGTTTTTATCGTCATTTGTAAAATTATACAAATGGTCTATTCGTCCTTATTCGCATGAACTGTTCAATTATTGGGATTATGACCAACTTGTATAGTAGACTTTGTAAAAATTTTACTTTTAAAACTTAAAATTAGGAATATAGAAACCAACAACAGAAAAAACTTTGCAAAAAGTACTTTTTTGGAAATTTCGATTCTAAGGGGGAAACAACTAGTATTTAATAAAAAAAAGTAATTGTTTAAATTAAAAAAAATTCTTTTTTAACTGGACAAATTATACATATTTGTACTGGAAACTGGACCAGACCCAAAATAACTGGACAATCCAGGCCATTCGAGGCCGTCTGGCAACCCTAGGGCCCACACGGTAATCAAATAAAACTCACGACAACTCTTAAAAACAACTTTAATTTACAGTTGTTTTTACTGTAACTCAAATTTTCTGAATTTTCTTTTTTAACAAAAAAATCTTCTAAAACGTTAAAATCGGTAAAATTGTTAAAAAAAAAAAAAATATTTTGAATACATTTTATAAATTGTAATTAAATTAATTTAGGTATTATTTATTTGGTAATAGTTCCTGCTTCACCCCAATTCGTTCAACAAATTCTTTTTTTAAACATTTCTAGAAAAATAAATTTTTTTATAGACTAAAAACAACTACATAAAACAACTGTTACTACAATGTAGTAATTTTTTGTATTAATTTCTTAAAACAAGTTTTTTTGTACTTGTTTTAAGAAATTAATACAAAAAATTACTACATTGTTACAGATTTTTCATACAAAAACAACTGTAGTTGTAGTTGACAACAACATCTTACTTACTTACTAAACAAACCACCGTCATGAAGTAACTGTAATAAATTTTTTAGTTCAGGGGGAAATTTCAAATGAAGTTTCCAAATGGAATGTATCTTTATTGATCTGTTAGCTTAAATTTTTAACAATTTTTAATTGTTTTTCTTTCAGATGCCTGTGTACAATGTGACTCTGCCAAAGATCCTAAATGTGCAACCAGTCCAGGAGATTTCTTAGCCAAAGAATGTAGTAACGCTACAACTTCTTCAAACTGTTATATCCGTGTCTTAGGTAAATTATCAATTTTGATATTGCAATATCATGATTATTATAAAATATATAGAAATTAAATTTAAAAAATGTTTATATTTCAGGTGGAAATACCATTCGCGGTTGTGCCAGCGAATTGGATAATGCAACAGCCGCTAATTGTAATAATGAAATGGAATGTTTAATTTGTACCTACACAGAAGGCTGTAATCGTGCCGTATTCCCAACACATCGGGCCAATTGTGTTCAATGTTCCGATGATGGCAATGGTACCTGCACTAATGATGTCTATTATAAACCCTCAATATGCCCCACATACGTATTGGGTGATCGTTGTTATATTCGTAATGATGGTCGCAATCAAACCGGTTCCTTCCAACGTGGTTGTCTTTCATCGGCTCAAGCTAAGGGTCTTTGTGTAGATATTTCAAATTGTTATACCTGTGAGGGTAACGGTTGTAATTTCCTTGAATTTAATTCTACGTCCATACCATTGGCTCGCGATTCTGCTGTCATCGGTTACGGTGCATCATTGTTGCTGGTGATGCTGGGTGTTGTGTGTTCACGTTTCTTTTAATGCAATTTTTTAAGTGCGCATTTCTTTGACAAATAACAAAAATACAATTTAACTTTTATATCGGAAAAATAAATTTAAAATTTTATTTAAGATAGAAGCATTAAGCGCCCCTTCATAATTTACCGGAAGTGGGTTCTCTTTTCTATGCATATTTTCTTTTACATCAAAACTCCTCTACACACTCACATCTTTTTAGACTGTCTTTTTAAAAGCAATATAAAATTTTATGAAGTGCAAAGAAAATATATTTATTTTGTTTTTATTCTTAAGAAAATTAAAAGAAAAAAAAAACGAAGTTTCAATAAAAATTGTAGATGAGGTCTCTTTATTTTCTTAAATATTTTCCATAAAGTCTTTAATGAAGAAATGTTTTACTTTGCAGTTAGTTATGTAGTATGTCTCCTAATTTACAGTGGAGGACAAAAGTGTACAAAGTACGAGGAAAATAAAATAAGAACAAATTTTTTACAGTAAATAAAATTTTTCATTTTAAAATACAAACACTCAAATACTTTTATACACCAAAAAGTAAAAACAACTTAAAGTGTTAAATTCGGCTATGCCGAATTATTTATACTGTTCAAAATTTAAAAAAAAAATAAAAAAAAATTTACAGTAACGTATTTTTTTTGTAAGGGGGTCAGTGTACATTAGGCCGTATCGATTTTTACGTTTATTATTTGTTTGAGCTGAAAGGGGACCAAAATGTTTCTATTGGGTGTGAAAATGCAATTTTCGTGATAATCAAAAATTTCCTTACCCTCCCACATCGCGGTTAAAGTAAAAACCACAAAAAACAAGTAAGAAAGTTATAGTCGGTCAAGCCCGACCATATGATACCCTACACCAGTGTTTTCCGGAAAATGGGTCCCAAGTCCAAACATGGACCGATTGGATCTGTCTTTTGTTAGATCTTTATTTAGTGTAGAAAACACACACAGATCAAATTTTAGTGGAATTGGTTTATTTTTTTTGTCAATATACCGCTTTTGAATATCGGTCGGAATTTTTTTGAGGGGGACTTAGTCCAAAAATGGTCCAATTATATTCCGATTTGATTAGGTAACTGAAGTACACGTTTTACACCTAAAAATAAAATTTTGATCAAATATTTTAATTTTTATGAATTTTGAGGGAATTATGTTAATATCGGGAGGGTGGCTTGTATGGGGACTACCAGAAGGACTCATCCGATTCCTTTGAAATTTGGAATGATGATTCATGCATATCTATTATAATACGGTCATTAGAGTCATTAAGCCGAATCCAAAGGGGGCGTTTGTATGGGGGCTAGGTCTTAACAAGGACCGATGTTCTTTAATTTCAATAGGCTTCGTCCTTGGCCCAAAAGATGCTTAAGTTTCAAATTTCAAGTCAATTGATTGAAAATTGCGACCTGTACGTGCTTAAACCGATAGATGGACAGACGGACGGACGGACAGACGGACGGACATCGCTAAATCGACTCATAAAGTAATTCTGAGTCGATCGGTATACTTGAAGGTATGCCTATGACCAATATTTCGGGTAGTTACAAACATCAGCACAAACTCAATATATCCTGTACCCAGCCGCGGATCCAGCTCTTGGGTTTGGGAGGGGAAAATTTTTTTTTTACTAAAAATTTTTTTTTTGCAGGGAACCTTAGGTCGGATTTGAATCATTAGTTAGGGTTTTTAGTGTTTACCTCTAGTTTATTATGATTTTTTCTATAGAAACATTTCCAAATTTGAAAAATTTATCCTATAGATAAAATAATAATAAATATTTGAGACATGTTTATTCCAAAAAAGTTTCCTGACTGAAATTTCATGATTCTGAGATATTATCCCGACAGAAAATCTTTGAGAAATTATGAAATTCTTGTTACAAGAGAAAAATTTTCAGATTCTGATAAACTTTCATATAGAAAATTCTCAGATACTTAAGCAATTTTCCTACCAAAAAGTTCTATTTTTGGCTCCCAATGCTCCAATGGGAGTTAGAGGAACTTTTATAAAAAGTTTTATAAAAGTATCGAAATAGAAAAATTTTCAAATAGAAAATTTTTTAGGTTCTGAAATATTTTTCATAATCTACTTTTCTACTGAAAAAGTCTAAGATACTAAAACGTGCTTTCTACACCAATGCTTTTTAAAAATATTTGAGGCAATTTCCTAAAAAAAAAACATTTTCTGAGACAAATTTCCTCATGAAAAGTCTGAGAATTTACAAAAAAGTCTTATGTGCGGTTAACAATTGCTGTTTTTGAGTGTATTTGGGCTACATTTTTAAAAAAATCTTTCTTCTCGGTCCATTATGTTATTATTCTGTTACTGTTGTTTTGTTAAACAATTTCTTTAAGGTCGTAGGAGTGAACCCCATTTTAGACTCTGAGACTTTCTCTATAGAAAAATGTGTCAGTTTCTGAGACATTTTTCCTATAAAGTCTCATACATTTTCCTACAGAAGAAGAAACTTTTCAAATAGAAAAAACCTCAGAATATTAGACATTTTTTCAGATTCGGACATTTTTCCTAAGTCTCAGATACTGAGCAATTTTTTCTATAGAAGAAACAGGCTTTACGTCATTTTCCTATAGAAAAATCCTCAGATTCTAAAACATTTTTTCTAAAAACTCAGAATCTAAGACATTTTTCCTATAAAAAAAGTCACAGATTCAGTGTATTTTTTTCTACAGGAGTTCACAGATTTTCCTGAAGAAAAAATCTTAATTTTTTTCTATAGAAAAGTTTAAATAATCCAAGACTTTTTTTTATAAAAAAATTATCTCAGAATCTGAGATATTTAGCAGATTTCTCCTATAGAAAATTTAAAGAAAAATTCGCAAATTATTCCTATAGAAAAATTCGAATACTTTTTTATAGAAAAATACCCAAAATTTTTGTCTAAAAAAATTCGTAAATTTTTTGCCAAGAAAAAATGCTAGTATTGTTTCTAAAATAAAAATATTTAAAGACTTTTTCCGATACAATTTTCTTTCCGAAAAATTTTAAGATTTTTAGATATTTTTGATAAAAAAATTTCTATAGAAAAATTTTCAGATTTTTCCTATTAAAAAATTCTGAGGTTTTTCCTATAAAAAAATCGCAAATTATTTTTATAAAAAATTCCCAATTTTTCTAGAAAAATTGTAACATTCCGCGACATTTTTTTTTAGAAAAATTTTAAGATTTGTAGACATTTTTCATCCAAAAAATTTCTCAGATAATTTCCTTCTCTTTTTCCCCTTTCCTTTTCTCTTCTTTCCTTTCCCTTCTTTTTTCTTTTTTCCTTTTTTTCTTTCGAATTCGGTTTCGGGGGGGGGGGGAATTTCCTTCCCCCCCCGTGGATCCGCGCCTGCCTGTACCACATAGTGGTGTAGGGTATAAATACTAGGCAACCAAGTATTTGTGTTGGTGTTAAATACAAAAAAATTCTAGAAGTTGATTTTCAATTTTTAGCCCCACACTCAAAAACACCAAAAATTATTTGACTTTGATTAATAATTTTTGTAAATTTTTTTTTCAATTTTAAATAAATCGCCACTTTTGATCCATTTCAACCCAAATAGTAAATTTTAATGGTTTAAACAAAACAAAAAATTAAATTTCTTAAACAAAAATAAGTTTGTTAATAAAATGTGGACCCTGTAGATGGCGATGGGGTGAAGTTATTAACAAAAATTTTCATTTTAGTGCAATTTGACTTCACTTCAGAATGTATACTTCGTGGAGTTACACAGAAAAAATTTTAAACGAATTTTAATCAACGCGGATTCAATCAATTTTATGATTGAAATTTCTCCAATTAAAAAAATTGTTATACCAATCATCAAATTGTAGGTGATTGGTTGAAAATTTTTCAAGCAAACATTTTTTCAAGTTTGATCAAAACAAAACTATCAAAAAATGGATCTTTTTGCTTTCCAATATGTTGCTAACAATAAAAAAAAGTAAAACCCGGTTGTTTGGTATATTTTTGGATTAATCTATTCAAATAAATTTAAGCGAAAAAAAATCTGGTATGTTGGAAATTTGTAATTCGACAGTTAAAGAAAATAACAAAATATTTAATCAAAACATTGATTGATTTATTTAAAATTTGTTGATCAATAGATTTAATTGAAAATTTTTAGCCAATAATTTTTTGTGTGTATAAACGGATTTTCATTTGTTACTAATCGAAAATTTTTTTCCCTTTAGTTTTGCTCTTCAGTGTATTTTTTATTTTTTTTTGAAACATAAATGTGCGTACGACGCATATGAATTCATATACAGTAGCAGTGTGCTGCAGGAAACAAAAGCTGACACAACCAAATGTTATGCGTAAATGTTTCAACACTATAGTTTTCAGCATTTTTAATTGAATTCTTATTGGAAGTTAAGGAAACAATAACATTAGAATATGATTGTCCTAACCGAACAAATAAATTCACTATATCACATCAATATGTCAAAGAATATTGTATTCATAAAATATTTATTGTTTTCATAAAAATAATCCAAAGGCCGGATATTATATTCAGCACCTACGATTATTTATGTAAATTTGCTTATTTGAGCTTTTTTAAAGCTGTCTAAGATAATTCCGTTTTGAAAAACTTTTAAGTTTCCAAATTATAAATTTTGAATTTTTATTTATTCTCTTATCGATTGATTGGAAAATTTGTAATTGAAATTGATTTCTATTTTTTTCTGTGTATCGAATACGAACGCGGTTTCAATAAATTTTTTAATTGAAACTCCTCCGATGAAGAAAATTGTTATAACAATCACCAAATTCAATTAATGATTAATTGAATATTTTTAATGAAACATTTTTTGAATTTTGATCAATTTTTTATTTGAAGTCATTTTGATTGACTTGATTGATTAAACGAAAATAATCAAAATAATGATTGATTTAACGAAAAAGTAAAACCCGATTATTTTGTATATTTTTTTAATTAATGTATTCAAATAAAATAAAGCGTAAAAATCTGGTATGTTGAATAAATGTAATTCGACAGTAAAAGAAAATAACAAAAATTTTGATCAAAACAGTGATTGATTCTGTGTTTGTAGTGTAGCATTCAACTGGCAAATAATTGCAATTATGTACCAAAGTTATAATAAGCGCCTATTTCTGGTAAATGTACATTAAATTTTTTATAGGAGAACATCAATATAGACACTACTTAATAAGAATGAATATTATGAATGCAAGAAAATGGAACAATTATACAATGAAATTATACAGTTGATCATTACATTGTAAGATTTGGCAATTAATTAACTTCGTCTTCTCAAAAAAAAAAAAAAGTAAGAACATTTTAGTCGGTCAAGATCGACCATATTAATACCCTACACCAGAGCTTCCCGGTAATTTGGTCCTACGTCTAAACTGGGACCGATTATAAATATTTTTTGCTACAACTTAATTGATGTAGAAAATAAACACAATCCAAATTTGAGTGAAATAGACTTTATTTGTTGCCAAAAGACCGATTTACCTGAATGTCGGGTGACATTTTCACATAGGAAGTAAGTCTAAACATGGTGCAAGTATAATCAGATTTAATAAGGTTACCAAATTTAGCACCCAAATATAAAATTTTAATTAAATATTTTACATTTTCATGAGTTTTGAGAGATTTTGTGAATATATGTGTTGGAATTGTTTTATTAACAATTATTCGTTCATACTTTGTAATATAATACTTGTTTCTACGATATTTTATTATAACAAATTTTCATTGATATTTGTATTTTATTTTAAGTCAAACTGAAAATAAAATATTTATTCGTACAAAAATATTAAAACCAACAGACGTTGGTTTTACTCTGCTAACAGGTTATGGGCCCAACCCAGTAACCAGAGTCGGGGTTGGACGCAGTTGTACGGGTCGGTTACGGTTATTTTCCTGGAGCTCGTGTTGAGGACCAATTTGAATATGGAAATAAGGAATTTCAAGGTTTCAAAGTTGGATGGTGCGGAAGGCCGGACTCTATGGGAGTTCCATGAAAAGGTGGTACTGGGAAAAGGTAGCCTTTCGGGAAATGGAGCTGTAGAGATGCCTGCACAAAAGAAAAAGAAGCTGTAAAGGAAAATGATAGATGCTAGAACATAAAGGGGTCTGGTGGAATCTATAGTAACATATGATTATAAGTAACAGTTTGTGAGTCTGTTGCTGCTGTGCGAAAGAAAGAAAGGAAATATGTTTTCGAAGATGTGACCTAACTATAGTCGAAGACGTGTCAAAAAAAAAAATGGTTTTATGCTTCAACTAGCTTACAATCCCGGTACTTTGTTACCGGTTGTATTGAATACCGGATAATAGAAGGATCAGAATTATTCTATCGATTTCAAAAAAATTCCCCTACGTAGTCTTTGTTTTATTTACTTGTGGACGTTTAAGTCTTCCATATAAAAATATTTTAATGAATAATTTAAACAATAAAATTTGAATAACTTTGCTGGTACGTTATCATGTTCGTTCCGGGGGAAAAATATAATGACAATTTTCGAGCCTTTATGTCGGGATTTTGGATTTTGAGTGAATAAATATTTCAGTGAAAAAAGAAATTGGAATAAAAAAAATATGGAGTAAAAAAAGCTAAACACCAAAAATTTGAGTTGAAAATATCATTCCATATTGTTCCCTGCTTTATTTCATATTGTTCCCCGTTCTACGCCATTTCAATTCCAATTCCATCCCCATCTTCTAAGGTCATTATTATAGGAACAAAATAAAGTACCAAAAGTACACTTTATTACCCCCATTAGAAACGGAATTTAAAAAAAGTACCTCTTCCAGAATGTTTTTTCTTCACCGAAGGATCCTACAATCCATATATCAATTATCTAGGATCATTGTTTCAGCAAATATTAAAAGTACTTTTTATTCCCGTTAAGAAACGGAATTTCCAAAAATAACTTTTCCCAATCTCTTTTTTCACCGAAGGATTTTACATTCCAAATTTTAAGTTTCTGGGACCATTATGTTATGTCAGGAAATAAATAAGTACACTTTTTTATTCCTTTTAATCCCTTTATTTTCCGAGAGGCGAACCTTACCCAATTTTAAGTTTTTAAGGTAAGGTAAGGTAAGGTAAGGTAAGGTAAGGTAAGGTAAGGTAAGGTAAGGTAAGGTAAGGTAAGGTAAGGTAAGGTAAGGTAAGGTAAGGTAAGGTAAGGTAAGGTAAGGTAAGGTAAGGTAAGGTAAGGTAAGGTAAGGTAAGGTAAGGTAAGGTAAGGTAAGGTAAGGTAAGGTAAGGTAAGGTAAGGTAAGGTAAGGTAAGGTAAGGTAAGGTAAGGTAAGGTAAGGTAAGGTAAGGTAAGGTAAGGTAAGGTAAGGTAAGGTAAGGTAAGGTAAGGTAAGGTAAGGTAAGGTAAGGTAAGGTAAGGTAAGGTAAGGTAAGGTAAGGTAAGGTAAGGTAAGGTAAGGTAAGGTAAGGTAAGGTAAGGTAAGGTAAGGTAAGGTAAGGTAAGGTAAGGTAAGGTAAGGTAAGGTAAGGTAAGGTAAGGTAAGGTAAGGTAAGGTAAGGTAAGGTAAGGTAAGGTAAGGTAAGGTAAGGTAAGGTAAGGTAAGGTAAGGTAAGGTAAGGTAAGGTAAGGTAAGGTAAGGTAAGGTAAGGTAAGGTAAGGTAAGGTAAGGTAAGGTAAGGTAAGGTAAGGTAAGGTAAGGTAAGGTAAGGTAAGGTAAGGTAAGGTAAGGTAAGGTAAGGTAAGGTAAGGTAAGGTAAGGTAAGGTAAGGTAAGGTAAGGTAAGGTAAGGTAAGGTAAGGTAAGGTAAGGTAAGGTAAGGTAAGGTAAGGTAAGGTAAGGTAAGGTAAGGTAAGGTAAGGTAAGGTAAGGTAAGGTAAGGTAAGGTAAGGTAAGGTAAGGTAAGGTAAGGTAAGGTAAGGTAAGGTAAGGTAAGGTAAGGTAAGGTAAGGTAAGGTAAGGTAAGGTAAGGTAAGGTAAGGTAAGGTAAGGTAAGGTAAGGTAAGGTAAGGTAAGGTAAGGTAAGGTAAGGTAAGGTAAGGTAAGGTAAGGTAAGGTAAGGTAAGGTAAGGTAAGGTAAGGTAAGGTAAGGTAAGGTAAGGTAAGGTAAGGTAAGGTAAGGTAAGGTAAGGTAAGGTAAGGTAAGGTAAGGTAAGGTAAGGTAAGGTAAGGTAAGGTAAGGTAAGGTAAGGTAAGGTAAGGTAAGGTAAGGTAAGGTAAGGTAAGGTAAGGTAAGGTAAGGTAAGGTAAGGTAAGGTAAGGTAAGGTAAGGTAAGGTAAGGTAAGGTAAGGTAAGGTAAGGTAAGGTAAGGTAAGGTAAGGTAAGGTAAGGTAAGGTAAGGTAAGGTAAGGTAAGGTAAGGTAAGGTAAGGTAAGGTAAGGTAAGGTAAGGTAAGGTAAGGTATAAGAGGTACTTTTTATAAAAAGTACTTTTTATAACAGGTACTTTTTATAAAAAGTACTTTTTATAAAAGGTACTTTTTATAAAAGATACTTTTCATAAAAGGTACTTTTTATAAGAGGTACTTTTTATAAAATGTACTTTTAATAAAAGGTACCATTATTTCAGTAAATTAAAAAAAGTACCAAAAGTACACTTTTTTCCATTTTAACCCCGTAGAGTCAACATTGGCAAAAACCCAGCCTTGGTGAATATTTTTTCCAGGAGGTGAACCTACATTGCAAATTTTAAGTTTCTAGGACCATTATTTAAGAAAATATAAAAGGTACCAAAAGTACAGTTTTTTACCCTTTTAACCCCTTAGAATCAACATTGGCAAAATCCAGCCTTAGTAGATTTATATTCCGGGAGCTGAACCTACATTCAAAATTTCAAGTGTCTAGGACCATTATTTAAGGAAATATAAAAGGTACCAAAGGTAAATTTTTTTACCCTTTTTACCCCCTTAGAATCAACATTGGCAAAAATCCAGCCTTAGAATCAACATTGGAAAATCCAGCCTTAGTAGATTTATATTCCGGGAGCTGAACCTACATTCAAAATTTCAAGTGTCTAGGACCATTATTTAAGGAAATATAAAAGGTACCAAAGGTACATTTTTTTACCCTTTTTACCCCCTTAGAATCAACATTGGCAAAAATCCAGCCTTACTGGATCTATATTCCGGGAGGTGAACATACAGTCCAAATTTCAAGTTTCTGTGACCATTATTTCAGGAGATATAAAAAGTACCAAAAGTACAGTTTTTTACCCTTTTTACTCCCTAAGAATCAACATTGGCAAAAATCCGGCCTTACTGGATCTATATTCCAATAGTATAACATACAGTCCAAATTTCAAGTCTCTGTGACCATTATTTCAGGAGATATAAAAAGTACCAAAAGTACAGTTTTTTACCCTTTTTGTCTCCTTAGAATCAACATTGACAAAAATCCGGCCTTACTGGATCTATATTCCGGGAGGTGAACATACATTCCAAATTTCAAGGCTCTATGACTATTATTTCAGGAGATATAAAAAGTACCAAAAGTACAGTTTTTTACCCTTTTTACCCCCTTAGAATCAACATTGGCAAAAATCCAGCCTTAGTGGATCTATATTCCGGGAGGTGGACCTACAGTCCAAATTTCAAGTCTCTAGCTTCAGCGGTTTGGGCTGGGCGATGATGAATGAGTATATCAGTCAGTCAGTCAGTCAGTCACATTACTCTTTTATATATCGTCGAACTATATTCAATAAATGCCAACTCGAAAAAGCTTACTGTTCAGGAGAGCTAAAAAACTAGTTATTTCGCATATTATTGCAAAAATAAACAATGTACCTTCCACAAGATGGTTTAAATATTCTAAACAATTTTTACCTATGCAAAAATTTTCATATTTTGCACTTGTTTGCGTATTTTTCCGAGATGGCATTTATTACTATATCAAAAAACAAATATTTTTTTAGAGTTGGCATATTTTGTCGGAAAATAAAAATAAATTTTTTTTGGTAAAATTTAAAAATTTTTTTTTTTTTTGGTTTTTGTTATCCTTAGTACGGTAATTGCAAAAACTGAACAAAAAATTAAAAATCTTTGCATATTTTTAAAAGTTACTAGCTCCGAAAGCCTTTTAATCTCAGGGTGGTCAACTTTGGCACTCTGTAACTCACGCTGTATTGCAATAGGGTCACTCCAAACTAGCTATTTTGAAAGCTTATATCATTGACTTTATTTGCCCCATTCATAATGTTTCAATCTGATAAATAGTTTGAAAGTTACATAAACATAAGCAATTTTTTTTTTTGCAAACACTATTTACCGATATTTTCAAAATGGCAATATCTCGAGAACCAGTCATTAGATATCAAAATCTTTACAAGATTCGTGTTTAGCATGGCAAATGCAATAAGAGATGTGATCTAATTTTTTTTAAAAAAATTTTTGAAAAATTTTTGGAAATTTACAATGGGAGTTGGCATTTATTTCCAACAAAAAAATATGTACTTTGAGTTAGCAGAATAACAAAAATGGATGTAAAACGACAACAAATTAGTTTTTTGCTCTGAAATTTTTACGGCAGATAGGTATTACATAGGGGAGCTATTTGCCATCGGAAACTCATTTCCGTCAAATTTGAGTTGGCATATTTTGAATATAGGTTCACGATATATAGATGGAAGTGAGTAACAAAACAGTGGAAGAAAACAATGAAGAAAATTATGATATTTTGATTGCTTTCAATTTAGAGAAGTTAAAAAAAAGAAGTGCTATAGGAATTTTTAATCAACACCATATGAAATGCATGACCCAGTGGAAGCAGGTGGGTTGAAAATGTTATGATACAGTGAAACAGTACTAGGAGCTAAACAAATTAATAAAAGTATAAGATTGGATTAATAATTGTGAAAGGGTGTGTTTTCGGTGTAAAAATTTATTTTAAAATTTATGTAAATGGACGAATAATTTTGTAAATAAAAGTGGAAGTGTTGGAATTGTTTTATTAACAATTATTCGTTCATACTTTGTAATATAATACTTGTTTCTACGATATTTTATTATAACAAATTTTCATTGATATTTGTATTTTATTTTAAGTCAAACTGAAAATAAAATATTTATTCGTACAAAAATATTAAAACCAACAGACGTTGGTTTTACTCTGCTAACAATATGGGTACCAGTTGTAGGGGCTGCCCTACATACTTCCTACTTTGTAAAAGTAGAAAATAATTTAAGTAGTTTTTGTTTAAATGTAATTATTGTTTTTCAAACATTTTATAATTTTTCAATTGAATTAAATTTCTGAAGTCGACAAATAAACAACAAACCTTTTATAAAAATATAATTATTTTTTATTGTGGGATCCTTATGGATCCCCACACCAGTGGCGTATACAGGGGGGGGGGGGGGCCCGGGCCCCCCCGAAATGATTTCACAAATTTCAGTATTCGGTATTAAATATTATGTACAATGTAAAAAAAACTTCTTAAAAAAAATTTAAAAACATTTCAGAATCTAAAAATTTTTCTGAAGGAAAATGTCTCATAATATGAAATTTTTTCTTTAAGAATTTGAAACGTTTCAACTTAAAATCCTAATGGAAAATTGTCTCAGAAACCGAAGCTTTATGTTTACAAAAAAGGGATTTAATTGTAAGTAATTTGGAGTAATAACTTATGGGGCTATTCTAAATTTTTATTATTATAATAAGTGCTATTATTAGCAACCCAGAATTTTATTATAGATACCAAAAATTTCAACTCTAAAAAAAGCTTTATCAACTTTTTGTTGTTCTAAAACAATTTAATTTGAAATTTGAATTTAGACAACAAAATTTTATAAGCACAATAGCTGTATGGGTAGGTGGGTGGTTTTGATATTTTGTTATTTTTGGGGGCATGGGTTCAAATCCCACCCATTTCTAACAAATAAATATGCCAATTTTTATTTTTTTTATTACAAATATTGTAATGCAGTTTTTTTAATTTTTAAATTTCGCAATTTTTAAAAGATGCAAAAAAAATTGATTTTTGCATCTTTTTCTTTCTTTTCTTTTTTTCTGAAATTATTATTATTGTATGGTTTTAATTGGCTATTTCTCTCGCAAAAAAACATTATAATTGTCTTTAGAGGAAAAAAAATAATATTTTTTTTAACTACACTTTTTTGCAAGTAAAAAAAATTGCAATAATTTTTGTAATAATATGTTTCTTATTTTTGACTACAATAATGCGTATTTTGACAAATTGCGAAAAAATACGGAATTTTGACGAAAACAAGAGGAAGAAGAATAATGATTACTAAAAATAAAAATCTATTTACATTAAAATAGCAATAACAACACTTCTGTAAGAAAAAAACTACAGCAACAACACCACTCGAGTTGAAAAAATCAGATTTAGTTGATACTTGCTTAACAGCCTTCGTGGCGTATCGGTCTAGAGTGATTGTACGTTACAAGCAGTTAATAGCAAAGTATTACAGATGATGATGGGTTCAATCCTCAGCGGCTGCGATCTGTAAATAATTTTCACATATAGAGTTCTATTGACTATTAACTAAATAAATTTGACATTAAAAGTTTTTCTGAAGATTATTATAACTGGATAATATGAAACTAGTAAGAAACAAACCAGGATGTCTTAAATTTTTAGAAAAATTAAAAATTTTTCTTTCACACTTTTCTCAATTCAAAAACCATATATAACAAATCGAAAAATTATAATACATAATTATAATTAGAGCCTGAGCTCGACTGTCTTTACAGAAACAATAATTCAAAATGTTGGTTTCTTGTTATAAATGAAAAAATATTGTTATAGATGACAAAATATTGTTATGTACTTTTCAGTCTATAACAAGTTTTGTCATCTATACACTAAGAAAATTATGTCAGTAACTTTTTGTAGGTTATTTTAAAAATTAAACAGTAAAGTTATTTTAAAAGAAAAATCATTAATTTTATTATGGATTTCTTGTTTTCTACTGTTTCTGTAGTTTAAAAAAAATAATTTACTGTATTAAAACTGAATTTTCTTTTCTGTTACATTCAATTTCGGCAGTAAAAAATTTCTTCTATAGTTTTACTGTTTTTCAATACAAAATAAGAGAATATTCACTAGTTTTTTAATGTTTTGGTTAGTCATTAAATTAACATTTAAAATTGACTGTAATACGTTTTTATTTTAAATGAAAAAACAGTGGAATGGTTTTTAAATAAAATTTCATTTGTTTTAAATGAATATTCACTGGAATTTACCTACATAATTCTTTGAGTGTAACAATATATTTTTCATTTATAACAAGAAACCAACATTTTGTTTTCGTCAAAATTCCGTATTTTTTTTTCGCAATTTGTCAAAATACGCATTATTGTAGTCAAAAATAAGAAACATATTATTACAAAAATTATTGCAAATTTTTTTGCAATCAAAAAAGTATAGTTAAAAAAAATATATTATTTTTTTTCCTCTAAAGACAATTATAATGTTTTTTTTTTTTGCTGGAGAAATAGCCAATTAAAACCATACAATAATAATAATTTCAGAAAAAAAAAAGATGCAAAAATCTATTTTTTTAGCATCTTTTAAAAATTGCGAAATTTAAAAATTAAAAAAACTGCATTATAATATTTGTAATAAAAAAAAATAAAAATTGGCAAAAAAAAAAATATTTGTTAGAAATGGGTGGGATTTGAACCCATGCCTCCAAAAATAACAAAATATAAAAACCACCCACCTACCCATACAGCTATTGTGCTTATAACATTTTGTTGTCTAATACGGTATTTACACCAACGAAAACAACTTGTTTTTGAATATTTTTTTGGTTTTTGGCAAAAACTATGTAGTTTTTCCATACAATTTAAAAACTGCGTTGCCAACCAAAACTAAACAAAAACTATAGTTTTGGCTGTGTTCACTACTGGCTAATCATTCTGTGTGAATATTTTTTTCAGTTTTGTTTTGTTTAACTCGAATGTCAAAAATAAAATATTTGTTTTTTGTGAAATTATTATTCCAATCTGTTAAAAAAGTTAATAAATATGTAATTTATTTTTTTAATTAACGTGTGGCTATTGTTTTTTTTTGTGTTTTTTAGTGAATTTATAAAATAATTAATTTGATTTGACAAACAAAAACTCTATTTATTCGGTGTAAACGGTTTGGTTTTCAAAAATCAGTTTTGGCCAAAAACAAGTTAGCTTTTGTTTGGTCTAAACATAGTATAAATTCAAATTTCAAATTAAATTGTTTAAGAACAACAAAAAATTGATAAAGCTTTTTTTAGAGTTGAAATTTTTGGTATCTATAATAAAATTCTGGGTTGCTAATAATAGCACTTATTATAATAATAAAATTTTAGAATAGCCCCATTAAAAATGTATTACTAGTTCATATAACAATCTTCTCAGAATCCGGAATTTATTCTGACTTTTCCTATAGAAAATTTTTTTTAAAAACTGAGACTTAACCTTTGAAAAAATTTTCCAGATTCTGAGACTTTTTAGTATAGTATCTATGTATATAATGTCTCAAAAAATAGACTTTTACTCAGAATCGAAGACATTTTCTTAAGGAAAAGTCTCAGAATCAGAGACTTTTTCTATATAAAAATATCTCAGAATCAGAGGCCTTTATTTTGGGAAAAATATCGCAAAATCAGACACTTACGCTATCTAAAACTTTTTTTATTATAAAATGTCTTAGAATCTGAGACTTTTTCTTAGGAAAAATGTTTAAGATTCTGAGACTTTTTTCATAGGAAAAATGTATCAAAATCTGAGAATTTTTCTATACGAATAATGTCTTAGAATCTGAGAATTTTTCTATAGAAAAAATGTCTCAAAATCTGAGATAAATGTCTCAGAATATGAGAATTTTTTTAATAGGAAAAATGTTTTATAATCTTGAGTTTTTTTAAAGAAAAAATGTTTCAGAATCTGGAATTTTTCTATAGAACAAATGTCTCAGAATCTGAGAATCTTTCTGTAGAAAAAATGTGTCACAATCTGAAAATTTTTCAATAGGAAAAATGTCTCAGAATCTTAGAATTTTTCTTTAGGAAAAATGTCTCAGAATATGAGACATTTTTAATTGGAAACATTTCTGGGAATCTGATACTTTTTCTTTTGAACATGATGGGTTTTCTTTAGGAAAAATGTATCAGAATATGATACTTTTTATAGGAATAGGAATGTATTAGAATCTAAGACTTTCTATAGGAAAAATTACTTTTCGATAGGAAAATGTATCAGAATCTGAAACTTGTTCTATAGGAAAAATGTCTCAGAATCTAATAAATTTTCTATTTGGAAAATATCTTAGAATCTGAAACTTTTTTATAGGCAAAATGTCTCAAAATCTAAGATTTGTTCTGACACTTTCTCTTTAGAAAAAATGTCTCAGAATCTAATGCTTTTTCTTTAGAAAAAATGCCTCAGAATCTAAATATTTTCTAATTTTTCTTTTTCTTAATTAGAATCTGAGACTTCTAACGAAAAAATGTTTCAGAATCTGAGACTTTTTCTAACGAAAAAATGTCTAAGAAGACTTTCTTTATATAATAAATATCTTAGAATCTAAGACTATTTCTACTTAAAAAATATTTCAGAATTTGAGACTTTTCTCTGAATGTCTCAGAATCTGAGAATTTTTCTATAGAAAAAATGTCTCAGAGTCTGAGACTTTTTCTATAGGAAATTTTTTTTCAGAATCTAATTTCAGAAATCTGAGACTTGTTCCATAGGAAAAATGTACCAGAAACTGTGATTTATTCAATAGGAAAAATGTCTCTGAAGCTGGGACTTTTTCTAAGGAAAAATGTATTCGAATCTGAGACTTTTTTCTATTGTAAAAATGTCTGACAATCTGTGAATTTTCTATAGAAAAAATGTCTTAGAATCTGGCACTTTTTCTATAGAAAAATGTCTTAAGTATGTACATTAGGGTTATAACTTTTTTTTTGAGTTCAAAATACCACTACAGTACCATGTGGGGAATGTTGTACTCCCAGCAAAACTTTTCGGAGTCATTCAAAAATAACTAGTTCTAGAAGTACTTCAAAGCTTGTCACGATACACACAAAAAAATTTTTACCAAGTACTTGGGAGGATATGCGTTTTTAAAGTTTTTTGCATATATTTTGCAAAAAATAGCATCATTTTACCAAGTTTTTGCTTGTTTCTGATAAAAGTTTAGAAAATATTCATAAGAGTATTTAACCTTGTGTAATTTTACGAACTTTAACCAAAATTATGCAAAAACTTGGTAAAATGTTATAACATTTTTCATAATTAATGCAAAAAACTTTAAAAACGCATATCCTCCCAAGTTATTGGTAAAAAATTTTTTTGTGTGTAGGTTCTCAAAGAGCATCCTGGAACTAGTGATGTCACAACTAGTTCTAGTAGTGATCCAAAAAGGTAATATTGTGATTCAAAAGAGCTTTTTTGGAGTAGTTTGGGAACTAGTGATTTGGAACTTCTGCACCACTTCCATTAAACAAAAAATGGTTCTCAAATAACATCTTGGAAGCTGTTTCGAAAACTTATAATTTTTTTCAAAAAAGGAAAAAATATATATTTAATTACTCATTTCTCTGTTGCATCTTTTATTTGGAAAAAGTCAAACTTTTTGAAATATGTACAGAGGGGCTAAAAATATTATTAAGTATTGGGTAATTTGTTTGGTATTATTAAGTATTGGGGCATTAGTGCAAATAGGTTTTTATAGATCCATTCAATTACCCTACTACATTCTGCAATATACTACTTTATTTACTACAGCGGGAATTTTTTATTACAAAAAGTAAATAAAACTTTCCAATTGTAGCAAAAATAGAAAGCAATTTGAGTAAAGCTTGATTTACACGTTAACTACCCTTGACTACCATTATCTACTATTTCCCAGTATTGGAGGATAGCAATTGTCAAATTCAAATAATTTTTCATACAAAATTATTTAAACCCGCCAAACCGTATCACCAATACTGGGAAATAGTACATAAGGGTGGTCAAGGGTAGTTAACGTGTAAACTGCCCTTAATCCAACTAAGCATATAATCGTATATTTTTTGGTCCCCACAATATTTTTTTTCTTCAAAAATCGCTTATTTTCCTTCTAGATAATTTCAAATTGTATTAATGACTAAAAAAATAATACGGATACAAAAAATACTACTAATTTTTTCAGTAGTGCTGATATTGCGTTATATTTTCAACAAAAAATAATTCAAAAATGTTTTTTTTTTTTGCAAAAAAAAAATGTACAAAATGTTCCTAGACTGCTTCCATAGAACTAGTTCTGATGGTGACAATTTCAAACAAAAATAATGGGTTAAAGAATAGGGTAAAGAATTGGTTCTAGAATGACTTAAAGAACCGTTCCATACATGGGTTCCTAGACTACATTCCTAGAAATAGTTCTGATGGTGACAATTTCAAACAAATATCATGACTCTGAGAACGAGATAGAGAACTAGTGCTACAATAGCTTCTTGGAAGTAGTTCCTGTCGTGACAATTTCAAAGAAAAATCATGGGTTAAAGAATGGGATAAAGAACTGGTTCTAGAAGTAGTAATGGAACCGTTCCATAGGAGGGGTGATTGTTCCTAGACTACTTCCCTAGAACTAGTTCTGAGGGTGACAATTTCAAACAAAAATCATGACTCTGAGAACGAGATAGAGAACTAGTCGAGCAAAAAAGAAGTAGTCCTGCACTAGTTCTGGAAGTCATGCAAGTTTTGCTGGGACTGATAATAAAAAACAGTTTTTTAGGTTGATCCGGTAAAAAAGTTTCCGCACCGAAAGCGATTTCTAAAGTGCTTTAAATATAAATTTTTAATTTTTAAAATTTGATTTAACACATTAAACTACAACTACAATGGTTATCTATCACATAATTCCCAAGGTCAATCAGTCAAAAACAATCCTTAAAAGTCTAGAATTTGGTCAAAGGGCTTTGCATAAAAGCTAAGTCCGTTCAATCCATCACTATAACAAAACAAAAAAAAAACGCTCAGGTTTCAACTTACTCGTTTACTTACGAAGGGGCGTAGCTTTTCGGTGTGGTCCATTTGCATTATTCTTTTTAGCCTTCTTTTTTGTTTTTTGGACTTTGAAAAAAATTTTTTGAAAAAAATTAATAAATAAAGACAAAACTTCAAAGCTTTCGGTGCGGAAACTTTTCTCACGATAGAGAAAAAGTGGCACCATATTTTTTAATATTTTTTTATGCTTCACACGGCTATACGATGGTATTTTTGATATTTTCAAAAATTGCAAAAAATTATATCCCTAATGTACATATCAAAATTATAAGAATTTGGTTTCTCTTAATCAGTTACATTTTGTTTCAAGGGAAAGACGGCGGAAGAAAAAGATATAAAATAAAAAAATAAAAAATTGGCACCCCTGCGAAATAAAATCCTGGATACGCCCCTGATGGGTACTAATAGTAGAACTAGTTCAATTCTCTTAAAATTTCGAATGGAGATTTGTGAACACAAAATATGTTTGCCTGCTAAATTTAGACAGGCTAAAATGCGGTTATTAGGGCCATCTGAGCTAAATTCAATGGAGACGTTTAAAAAAAGAATATGAAAAATAATTATGTTACGTTTTATTCAACAGCTGGTGAATATTTTTTTATTCACAACGAGGTGAATTATTATTCAAGTTACAACAGGAGTGGCTAAAATTTTTGGTTTTAAACAAATGAAAGCAACAATTCTTATTTTCTTTTTTGTTAACCTTAAAAAGCCAACTGTTTCGACACCGACGATATCGAAAAAAATTTCAGCAACATTTAACATTGATTAGGGAATCTCTGTTGAATCAAAGATGAAACTGCTGAAATTACATAGAGTTTAAAATATGTTTTTTTTTAATTAACACTTTAACAAATATTTCTGTTAATTAGCAAAAAAATCTGTTGTTTTTTTTTTTTTTAATTTTGAAAATTATTTGTTTTTTTGTTTTAATTTTACAAAAATAAAATTAACAATTAAAAAAATACATTTTTTTATGTTTATTAAATGAAATAGTCGAGGCCCAGCAAAAACTTGCATTACCAAGTAATGAAATGTGTAATGGGAAATTCAAAAGTTATAACTACTTCTGATTCGAATTACCTTTCCCATTACATTTACAAGCAAATGTGCCAAATGTAATGATTATCAAACAAGTATTAATAACTAATTACATATATACTTATAGGTAATGAAAAAATTATTTAAAAAAAAAAATTTAAAAAATAAAAAAATATTTAATTTTATTTTATTTTTATTTAAAATAATGTACAGTGAGTCAAAAAGTAAAAATCTAGTTGTGAAATTTTTTTATTTTATTATAATGACGTATGTAAGTCATTATTAATAAGTCCTTATTTTACATTTCAAAATAATGCTAAAGGTAATTTTCTGTCATTACTAAGTAATTCGAATGGTAATGATGTGTCATTACCAAGTTTTTGCTGGGGGTCTTGATTTTGACAATTTTTCGTTTTTATCTTAAACTTGTTTTAACTAAAAATTAAGTTGATGCCAAAACAACTAACATTTTACTGACAATTAGTTTTACTGCAAAAACTTTTCTTATTGTAAGTGAAACTGCGCATTTTTCTTTAAGTAAAATAAACTGAAGAAACACCATAAAACCCAAAATTAGGTAGGTATAATTAAAGAAATTAATTTTTATTATACTAATAAGAAAAAAAAGTTCTGAAAACAGTGCCTGGTTCTAGAAATTTGTTAAACCAAAAAAATGTGTATAAAAAGATCGATTTAATATCTTAATTGCTGCCTTCAAAACAAAACGAAAAATGGTAAACAATTAAATTTTTTAATATACTATACATATTCATTATTTATACAATTTAATAGCTTTTCTTTTACTCTAAATATTAGTTTTACACAATCTACAAAAGGCAAATAGAAAATTCAAACAAAATTTAACACAAATTTACTAGCACTGTAAACTATCGATAACTGAAACAGGTTATAAGCACCTTAACGATCTGGACGTTAATATTGCCAATTATAGAGAAAATTATTCGAAAACCCCTATTTGCCAGCCCTCAATAAATTTTAACTTAAATTACTGTACAAAAAAAATTTACAAAAAAGTTAGTAAAATTGCAGAAAAAATCTATAAAGGGACAAATTCAAAATCTAATCACTTCTCGGTTTTGGCCAACGATGGGACTGATTAAATAAATTATCAGATTTTGACACGAGTAAAATTAAATTGGAAAAACTCGAAAAAGATTTACACTTTCTTAAAGTTGACTGTTTAATATTTCGATATCTATATTTAAACGCCCCCAGAGTCGTCGGTCGGTTAGTAAAAAAAACATGAATAATTTCAAATTGAACAAATTAAATTAAGAATAACAAATTTAAAAAACATTGTATACAGGTAAATATATATATTTATATTAGATCAGGCGCAGGTACAACTAAATATTATTGTGCTAATGATAAAAAACAGATCTGAATTTTAAAAACGATTGCACTAAATTTAACCAGCAGACATTATGCCGCATTTAAACAAAAAAGAATACAAATTAAAACAACCAGTAAACAATTAATAATGTACAAAACAGACTCCATTTTGTTTATCGTCCATCCATCGTAAACATTCCGAGAATACACCCTATGGCTAGCGCTATTATTTGTTCTCAATTATATTCAATAGCATTTTGCCCCGTTAATATTTATGATAATTAAAAATACGTTCTATCTACCATCAGAATGCAATGAACCAAATAAAATTTAAAAATGAAAAAGATTCTTTGTTGATATTAAACTAAATGTTCATATATATGAGACATTCCATAAAAAATGTCCGGTTTCGATTTTTAAGCCACAGTGAATTTAGAAATTTTTAGAATTTTTATTAAGTTTTTCTAAATCTTAATCGAGATTTTCTGAACGTCATTTGTAATTTTTTGAAATAAAATGGACTTTTTCTAATTTAAATTTTCTCAAAATTTTCAAAAAAATTTTTTTTTAAGTTCCGACCTTAAGCTAAGTACTGTGTTTTTTGCGGTGAAAATTTCACTTAAACTTTAAACGCCTCAAATCGCAATGAAACAATTAAAAATCAACAACTTTGGACAATTATAAGAAAGAAACGATCATAACAAAACTGAAATGTCACTTTTTCACGGCAATTTAAATTGTCTTGTATAATAAAAATGCGTGAAAACTTTTTAATCAATTCCCCTATATTTCCTCGTGTTGCCAAAATTTATTTTTTTTATATGGAGTTTGACAGATTTTTTTCCCGTGAAATCAGAGTACTATACCATAGAGTAAAAATCATGAGTGAAAAGTTGTTGAAAGCAATATTATACTATTTAAATTTTAGTTCATAAACATTTGAGAACTAGATTGGGTCCAGACCCCATTGGGTGCGGTCCCAATGGGTCCAGACCCCGTTGGGTTATTTAAGGATCGCTATAGATTTTGATTCAAAACTTTTGTCCGATTCACTCTACCTTGCTTAGTTTTTGAGATACGGAAATTTATAAGTAAATGAACTAAACTTTTTTCCTCAAAGTTAGGAAAATTTATTTTTTTAGATAAATTTAACTAAATTTTAGGAAAATTCACGAATATTCTCGAAGAAATTTTTTCTAAATTTTAGTCATGGAGTTTAAACAGCTCAATTTAACCGAAAAAGTTGCATTTTAGACCTTACCACTTTCGAATTTGATGAAACTTGGAATATAGTTGGGCCCTTACAAAAAAATTATAGTGCTAAAGTTTTGGACTTCTGGTAGTTTTTCTTCCCGAGATATCGCTCATTTACTTGTATAGTGTCATAACGCAAAATGTTTGATTTTACAGAAAACCTGTTTAAAGTTTTCAATTGAAACTTGTTTTACATTGCAAGTGGCCCGTACATAGAAAATCTTATAATGGCGTGTTCTCTTCTCAAACGGTGAGTTTAGAAGATATTAATACGAATTTTTAACATAATATAAAGCAGGATATAACAAATAATTCTGTATGGTTTACGCAAAAACGACATATTTTGAGTTATGACACTATAAAAGTAAATGAGCGATATGGGGTCTTCAAAATTGGGAAAATCGCACGTCAAAAATATTTAGTAAAGTGAACTTTGGTACCAGGGTTCCACAGAAAAAATATTTTTTTTAAGGAAAAATACACGGATTTTTCTTACCTGTTACTACCTTTCTATTAATATTAAAAGTTTCAATGAAGACTCCATCCTGAAAAATTAAACTTAAGTATTGAAGGTGATCCTTAATAACATATATTTTTTTCAAAGTTTTTAAAATATCGTTTTTTGAGATATAACTCTCCAAAATATAAGGTTAAAACAATGACCTTTGAGCTTTTTCAGAAGAAAATCTTTGTGAATGTCATTTTTGAAACCTACACAGAAAAAAATAAAAAAAATATTTGAGTAAATTTTTAATAATATTGAGCAAAAAATTACACAATTTTTCACCAGTAAACAATTTAATAGTATTGAGTAAATTTTTAATAAAAATTCATTAAATGTTTGAAAAAAAATTTGAGTAAATTTTTAATTGTGTCAAAATGTATCTACATCAGGGATGTTAAATGGGGGTTTCAATTTTGTACCAACTTTGAAAAAAAATTGTACTTTTTGGACCCTCACGGTACCATTTTTTTAAAATTAATAAAAAACTTAAAAAAATCAGAGTGTTAATTCGGTTGTACTGAATCTTCAATACCTCCCCCCCCTTCCCCAAAAAATGCAAGCAAATTAAAAAACAAAAAACATTTTTCAGGGGCGTTTTTGAACAATTTCTTGAAATCTATTCTGCAGAAAAATCTCTCATTTTAGAATTTTTCGACAGGAAAAATGTATCTGAGTGCGTAAACACGAAAAATGTATCCAGATCTCAGAAGTCTTTTAAAGATGAAAGGTCTCAAAGTCTGCAATTAATACTATCTTCAATAATTGTCTATAAATAACTGACTGATACTTCTGTGGAAAATTCTGAGACTTTTTGTTCGATAAAAGCGAGTAAGAATTTTTTCTCAAGTGTCTAGTTCTGATACATTTTCTTTTTTTTGTAAAAAAATTAAAAAAAAATTTCATTTGAAAACTACTTTAATCTGTTTTAAAAAAGAGGTCAAATCGGTCTAGCATTATTACCCTTGTGAGCATTTTTTTAAGTAAAGAAAAAAAGCTGGAGTCTTTTACCGATATTTCGTGAGTTATAAAGAAAAAAATTGGAAATCCTAAAATTGTACCAAATGAGTCGCGGTAGTACCATGGTACTTTTGAAGGTCAAAATGTACCAAAAAAAGTACAATTGTACCAACTTTAACATCCCTGATCTACATATTTATTTTTTTAAAAAGTTTTTAATTTTTTTACAAAAAAAAAACTTGTTTTTTCAAACTTAACCAAACATATTTATGTCTCAAAAACATAGGACAATTTTATAAAGACGATTACAAACTTTCATATACATATACATATACAAAAAACTATAAACTAAACGAGAATTCAAAAACTATGAGACTTTAAAAAAAATTAAAAAAACTATTAAATTTTTATTAAATTATTTACTTAAATTGTTTTTAAAATTTTTAAGTAAATTTTTAATTGCGTCAATTAAAAAATTACTCAATTTTTGTTTTTAAATTTAAACAAGTGATTACTCAAATTTGTTTTCTCCATATTTTTTTCTGTGTAATTACCTAATTTTTGAAATCTGAACGAGATCTGTATCATTCACAGAAAGAAACGAGGTTTCAATCAATTTCTTGATTGAAATTCCTCCAATCAAGAAAATTGTTATACCAGTCATCAAATTGTAGCTGATTGATTGAATATTTTTTCAATCAAAAATTTTTTTCGATTTTTATTAAAATTTTATCAATTTTTTATTTATACACTCAAAATAATAACTCTGTTAAATAATCTGTAAAATGAATGTAATCTCAATTCAACAGATATTTGACAGAGTTGTCTGTCAAAATACAGATAATTTATAATTAAAAACAGAGTTTTCTGTAAAAACACCAAAATTTTATCTGTATTTTTTTTTTGAGAAAATATAAAAAAAGACCAAAAAAAATCTTTTCAAAAATCTTATAAAAATTTTACAAAATAACATGTTTTTTACTAAACTCTGTATATTTACAGAGTTGTTTCTGTAAAATTTTGGTTACATGAAATGCATTTTACAAATATATGTAAATTTACAGAGTTTTTATTTGCTAAATGATGTTTTATTTCACCAATATTTTACTAGAAACTCTGTAAATAAACAGTTTTTTTTGGTCAAAATCATTTAACAGAGTTTTATAGTAAAATTACCAAGAAATGTTGCTAGCTGGAAAAGTATGGTGTACTCTGTTAAATTAGCAGAGTTTTTCTGTAATTTAACAGAATTATTATTTTGAGTGTAGTCAATCTAAATAATGATTGATCTAAGAAATGAAATGTAAGCTTATGACAAAATTATGAACAAAATTTATCTTTTTTGCTTTCCATTGCCAGCAATAAAAAAAAGTAAAACCCGATTATTTTTTCAATTAATGTATTCAAATAAATCAAAGCGAACAAAAATCTGGTATGTTGAAAATTAGCAATTCGACAGTTAAAGAAAATAACAAAAAATGTAATCAAAACATTGATTAACTTATTTAAATTTTGTTGATCAATAGATTTAATTGAAAATTTTAAGCCAATAATTTATGTCAGAATACTTTTGTCAAATATATACGATTTTCCCAATTTCCAAGACCCCATATCTCGAAAACTGGAAAGACCAGCAGCCAAAAAAATTGGAACAATCTCTTTTTTGTTAAAGTAAGTACTGAATTTCATTAAATTTGGAGGAGGTGAGGTCAACTCGTCGGTTGAATTGAGGTGTTTTAGCTCCATGTCCTTTTTTTAAGTGTAGAATATACTTCCTGTAGAGGTCATCCCTGTTAACTAAAATTTAGAAAATTTCAAATCAAATATCCACAAACATTACTCCCTCTATCCTCCTTCCCGTAACATATTTACCTAATTATCAACACAATGCACTGCATTTATAGGGGACATCGCCGGAGAGTTAGTTATGTAAAAAAGCTTTCAGATTCTGAGACCTTTTTCCCAAAGTTTTTTCTGCCTGGGTTGTTAAGCAATTAATTTTGATCAAAAAACACAGTGATATAAAATCGAACTTTCCGAATCGGAATGGGATGAAACCAAATGCAAATAAAAATTGTTTTACATTACAAACACCCTAAGGCTTTTTTTTAGGTCAGCGCTAGATTTTTTTACATTTAATGATTTTAAAGAATTTAAAGTTTTTTGTACTAAACATGTCCAACTTTAGGGGCCCCTGGTGGTGCCCTTATTGGACATGCGGGGTCCAGCGTCCAAACTTAAGCTCAAAATTACGTTAGCTATAACCGGTATGAACTTCGCTGCAATCGGTCCAGTACCCACTTACTGAAGAGCCAAATTATTAAAAATAAACCACATTGCACCGTTGCGTATGATTGTTATTTAAAGGCAATTACAAAATAAGTATACGCCACTTGTACTTTCAAGTACTTTATGATAATTATAATAAAAGTTCACCAACTTCAAATGCGTGTAA